>JAFMOC010000253.1:382500-392500 GCA_019802505.1 Corydoras sp. C115
GCAGCGCCGCGTCCCGGCCGCTGTCCCCCGCGCCCGGCTCCATCACCACGAAGCCCACCTTCTGCTTGCGCTTCTCCTGCGAGGGAGAGCGGCTCAGGTCGCCGTTGGCGGATTTCTTCGTCATCGCCGGAGCCTCGGCGGTTCAGCTGGGAGGCTCTGAGCGTCGCCTTACAGAGGTGCAGGTTCTCCAGAACACCACCACCACCTCCACCCCCGCCGCCGCCGCCGCTAAAAGCCAATGGGGCGAATCTGCAGTGGGCTCGTCTCTGCCTCCTGTCTGTCTGAGCGCAGCATCCACTCTCATCAGGACCACACGCAGCCTGCCATTGAATGAACACGTTTTAACACCGTGGGGAAGAATCACACCCCACTCCACCCCACTCCACCCCACTCCACTCCACCCTGTCCGTCATTAACCCCCTCCACACGAAACTTTATGACTTTACACAATGTGAAGCGAGATGACTATTAAACCTTCTATTTAATACAGAATGACAGGATAAGATAAGACAGGATAAGATAAGACAGGATAAGATAAGACAGGATAAGATAAGACAGGTTCCAGGTTCATATCCAAATCTTGGTGAGGTTCCAGGTTCAAATCCCAATCTGGGTGGAGTTTCCAGGTTCTCTCCCTGTCTGCGTGGGTTTCCTCTGGGTTCTCACCTGAATGAACACGTTTTAACACCGTGGGGAAGAATCACACCCCACTCCAGCCCACCCCACCCCACTCCACTCCACCCTGTCCGTCATTAACCCCCTCCACACGAAACTTTATGACTTTACACAATGTGAAGCGTGATGACTATTAAACCTTCTATTTAATACAGAATGACAGGTTAAGATAAGACAGGATAAGATAAGACAGAATAATATAAGACAGAATAAGATAAGACAGGATAAGATAAGACAGGTTCCAGGTTCATATCCAAATCTTGGTGAGGTTCCAGGTTCAAATCCCAATCTGGGTGGAGTTTCCAGGTTCTCTCCCTGTCTGCGTGGGTTTCCTCTGGGTTCTCACCTGAATGAACACGTTTTAACACCGTGGGGAAGAATCACACCCCACTCCAGACCACCCCACCCCACTCCACTCCACCCTGTCCGTCATTAACCCCCTCCACACGAAACTTTATGACTTTACACAATGTGAAGCGAGATGACTATTAAACCTTCTATTTAATATAGGATGACAGAATAAGATAAGACAGAATAAGATAAGACAGGATAAGATAAGACAGGATAAGATAAGACAGAATAAGATAAGACAGAATAAGATAAGACAGGATAAGATAAGACAGGTTCCAGGTTCATATCCAAATCTTGGTGAGGTTCCAGGTTCAAATCCCAATCTGGGTGGAGTTTCCAGGTTCTCTCCCTGTCTGCGTGGGTTTCCTCTGGGTTCTCACCTGAATGAACACGTTTTAACGCTGTGGGGAAGAATCACACCCACCCCACCCTGTCCGTCATTAACCCCCTCCACACGAAACTTTATGACTTTACACAATGTGAAGCGAGATGACTATTAAACCTTCTATTTAATACAGAATGACAGGATAAGATAAGACAGGATAAGATAAGACAGGATAAGATAAGACAGGATAAGATAAGACAGGTTCCAGGTTCATATCCAAATCTTGGTGAGGTTCCAGGTTCAAATCCCAATCTGGGTGGAGTTTCCAGGTTCTCTCCCTGTCTGCGTGGGTTTCCTCTGGGTTCTCACCTGAATGAACACGTTTTAACACCGTGGGGAAGAATCACACCCCACTCCAGACCACCCCACCCCACTCCACTCCACCCTGTCCGTCATTAACCCCCTCCACACGAAACTTTATGACTTTACACAATGTGAAGCGTGATGACTATTAAACCTTCTATTTAATATAGGATGACAGAATAAGATAAGACAGAATAAGATAAGACAGGACAAGATAAGACAGGTTCCAGGTTCATATCCAAATCTTGGTGAGGTTCCAGGTTCATATCCAAATCTTGGTGAGGTTCCAGGTTCAAATCCAAATCTGGGTGCAGTTTCCAGGTTCTCTCCGTGACTGCGTGGGTTTCCTCTGAGTTCTCACCTGAATGAACACGTTTTAACGCTGTGGGGAAGAATCACACCCCACCCCACCCCACCCCACTCCACCCTGTCCGTCATAAACCCCCACCACACGAAACTTTATGCACTTTACACAATATGAAGCGAGATGACTATTAAACCTTCTATTTAATATAGGATGACAGGACAAGATAAGACAGGATAAGATAAGACAGGTTCCAGGTTCATATCCAAATCTTGGTGGGGTTCCAGGTTCGTATCCCAATCTGGATGGAGTTTCCAGGTTCTCTCCGTGTCTGTGTGGGTTTCCTCTGGGTTCTCACCTGAATGAACACGTTTTAACGCTGTGGGGAAGAATCACACCCCACCCCACCCCACCCCACTCCACTCCACCCCACCCTGTCCATCATTAACCCCACCACACGAAACTTTATGCACTTTACACAATGTGAAGCGTGATGACTATTAAACCTTCTATTTAATATAGGATGACAGGACAAGATAAAACATTGTGGCTTAGTGCATTCTCCTCTCAGTTCTCCCAGGTTCGAATCCCAATCTGGGTGGAGTTTCCAGATTCTCTCTGTGTCTGCGTGGGTTTCCTCTGGGTTCTCACCTGAATGAACACGTTTTAACGCTGTGGGGAAGAATCCCACCCCACTCCACTCCACTCCACCCCACCCTGTCCGTCATAAACCCCCTCCACACGAAACTTTATGCACTTTACACGATGTGAAGCGAGATGACTATTAAACCTTCTATTTAATCCAGGATAAGATAAGACAGGATTTGTGCATTCACCTCTCAGTGCTGGGGTTTCAGATTTGAATCCCAATCTGGGTGGAGTTTCCAGGTTCTCTCTGTGTCTGTGTGGGTTTCCTCCAGGTTCTCATGCAAATGAACATGTTATAATGCTGTGGGGAAGAAGAACCCCCACCACCAGAAACTTTTAGCACTTTACACAATGTGATTTAAACCTTCTATTTAATATAGGATAAGATGAGACAGGAAAGATAAGACAGGATATGATAAGACAGGATATGATGACAGGGGGTGGCATGGTGGTTAGCGCATTCACCTCTCAGTGGTGGGGTACCAGGTTCGAATCCCAATCTGGGTGGACTTTCCAGGTTCTCCCCGTGTCTGCATGGGTTTCCTCCACATTCTCATGTGAATGGACACATTTTAACGCAATGGAGAAGAAGAACCCCCCACTCCATCCCGTGTGTCATTAACCCCCACCACCCAAAACTTTTAGCACTTTACACAATGTGAAGCGAGATGACTATTAAACCTTCTATTTAATACAGGACAAGATAAGACTGTATAAGATAAGACAGAATAAGATAAGACAGGTTCCAGGTTCAAATCTGGGTGGAGTTTCCAGGTTCTCCCCGTGTCTGCGTGGGTTTCCTCCATGTTGTCATGCAAATGGGCACATTTTGATGCCATGGGTAAGAAGAACCCCACCCCTACCCAACCTGTCCGTCATTAACCCCACCACACGAAACTTTATGTACTTTACACAATGTGGAGTGAAATGACTTTTAAACCTTCATTTTAATATAGGATAAGATGAGACAGGAAAGATGAGACAGGATAAGATAAGAAAGGTTCCAGGTTCATATCCCTGGGGGGAAGAAGAACCCCACCCCACCCCGTCCGTCATTAACCCCCACACCCGAAACTTTTAGCACTTTACACAATGTGAAGCGTGATGATTATTAAACATTCTATTTAATATAGGATAAGATAAGACAGGATAAGATGAGTCAGGGGGTGGCATGGTGGTTAGTGCATTTACCTCTCAGTACTGGGGTTCCAGGTGTTTCCAGGTTCTCCCCCTGTCTGTGTGGGTTTCCTCCGGTGAACGAACACGATTTAATGCCATGGGGTAGAACCCCACCCCGTCCGTCATTAACCCCCACCACCCCCCACAAACTTTTTGAGCGTCAGACAATGTGAAGCAAGATGACTTTTAAACCTCCTATTTATTACAGGATAAAATATACAGGATAAGATAAGACAGGGAGGTGGCGGTTAGTGAGTTCACATCTCGGTGCTGGGGATTCAGGTTCGAATCCCAATCTGGGTGGAGTTTCCATGTTCTCCCTGTTTCCGCGTGGGTTTCCTCCATGTTCTCCGGTTTCCTCCTGAAGGTCAAAAACGCAGTGTTCCCAGTGAGAGATTGGTGCTCTGTCCTGGGTGTATCCCTCCCACCCCCTTGTGAGTCTAGTAGAGGATCAAGCGGAAGATAATGAATAAATAAATAAATAAATGAAGATAAGAATGGATAACTGGATTTGTTATCCTACAAGGGGAAATTTGTATCAATACACTCACAGAAGTCCGTTCTTCCCCGGAAGAGGGCGGCTACACGGAGTAAATACGTACGCCGCTCGCGCCTAGTGAGCGCTTCCCGGGCACTGACTACGCGGGGAAATAAAGCATACGTCGGTCCACGAAAAACGCTCCCACGAGTGCGACCTGCGCGGAGTAAATGCGCAGCGCCGTACCGTGGTTGAACGCGGAACGAGAGTCCAGGAAAAACACCGGGATAAAATCCAAAACCAAAATTTATTAAAACTTGGTGACAGGACACCAACAGAACGGGGGGAACAAACGAACAACGCAACATAGTGTATAATAACCACAAACAAAGACGTGCACCAACTTGAAGGAAAACGGAAACTAAATAATAAACCAACTAATCACGTGCACAAAACAAACCAATCACCCAGCTAAGACAATTAAGGACACAAACGAGGGACAGGTGCTCCAGGCACCTGTGACACTCTGCAAAAATCAATGTAAATATTGTATATAAGAAAAATAAACACAAATGTACATGAACCAAGAAAAATAACCTGCCAATGTAGTGAGTTCAGTTATCTTGTTAAGATTTCATAAAATAAGAAAACACAAGTTAATGAAAGATAATAAAAGATTTTTTTTAAAAGTTTCTATAAACCAGATCATTAGTTAGATAGTTCTATAAACCAGATTATTAGTTAGTTAGAAACCTGTTTAAGTCAAAAACAAGATGTGTTACACATTAAGATTTTCTTTTTCTTGCATTGCAGCATATATATATATATATATATATATATATATATATATATATATATATATATATATATATATATATATATATATATATATATATATATATATATATATATATATATATATGAACATATTTACAAAGATAAAAGTATATATATATTAAATATAGTAAATATATTGTAAATATATATATATATATATATATATATATATATATATATATATATATATATATATATATATATATATATATATATATATATATACAAAATAAAGGTAAAAATAAAGGTAAAATAAAAAGTTTTGAAAGGGACAAACTTCACAATGTTTAACTGAGAATAATCTAGGGCAGAGAGATAAGAGATATATGAAGATTATATATACAGTATACATTAGTTTTTAAATTATAGAACTTCCTAGAGAACATAAGTCAAAGAGCAATTTGTGTGTATATACTGTGCATATGTGTGTGTGTGTGTGTGTGTGTGTGTGTGTGTGTGTGTGTGTGTGTGTGTGTGTGTGTGTGTGTGTGTGTGTGTGTAGTGCCATTTGACTTATGTTTTCTATGAATTATAAATTCTTATAAAAAATAATAAATGAACTATAAACGAATTTGCATTAAATTATAATATATAATGTATATATAATATATAATGTATAATGTATATATATATATATATATATATATATATATATATATATATATATATATATATATATATATATAATCTTACAAATTGCATTGTATTTTTCTCTCAGTTGAAATTGTGAAATTTATCTGTTCATTTTCCAGCTGCTGAGGAAGATGCTGATTGTAGGATCTTATAGCAGCAATAAGGAAGCAGCTTCGAGATCTCTATCTGAGCATCGCACTGAAGATGCTCCCCAGTGTCACCAGCATCTCAATGGTGAGAGGTGTTCTCCATTAAGGATGACAACTTAGCTGTCCTTACAAATTACCCCCTGATTAGATTGTTTATGAGCTATGGTTAAAGAAAACCTTTACCATATAACTCCATGGATTATTGTATACTGGCATATAGAATATTTAGTATAATTGTGGGATACGCATGAATGTATAGCACATAAAAATGGTGATGCATCTAATAAAGTGTAAATAAAGCCAGTGTGTTTAATTTTAGCTGCAGTGCTGCAGTGATCCAATCACATTAGTACAACCCATACAAACACACAGCCCTAAAAATGATCAAGCACTCAGTGAATGCCTGCTCTGCAGAAGTCCTGCTCATTAAAAACAGACAGTGCTTCCAGTGAAGTCTATCAGATTGTTCAAATCTTCATAAATCTTCTACATTTCTCTTTAGAGTAATCCCAGCTCAGACTTATTTTTCATCATGGATACGGAACACACCGATCACATCACAGCTAAAGCAAATGAAGGGGTCTTATTTACTGAAATGAACCCTTAGGGCAATCATGTGTGGTTGGTAAATGGCGGCACGGTGGCTTAGTGGTTAGCACGTTCGCCTCTCAGTGCAGGGGATTCACGGTTCGAATCCCAGTCGGGGTGGAGTTGCCATGTTCTCCCCATGTCTGTGTAGGTTTTCCTCCGGGTTCTCCGGTTTTCCTCCCATAGTCCAAAAACATGGATCAAGGTCAACTGAATGCTCATATAGAGTGTGTGTGTGAGTGAGTGTCTGTCCAGAGATAGATTGGTGCCCTGTCCTGGGTGTATCTTCCCAGCGCCCGAAACATTATCCCCTGGATATGGAACCCCCCCCCCCCCCACAGCTATAATATCCCTTCTAAACTAAAATCTGCCCTTTTGTTCTTTACCTTAATATCAGCTGCACATCTGCCATAGATGTGTGTTTTACACTAACACTGCAGTTTAAACACTGCAAGAATTGAAATCTTAGCATGTCAAAAAATCTTAAAAAAAAAGTCTAAGAAATCTTGATTTGGACTTTAATATATTTTAAAGCAAGATAAATAATCAGGATTTTAGAAATGTTTGCATATTTTATGACATCTGAATAAGAACAATGTACTGACTGTATTCGCGGGGTGGGGGGGGGGGTCCACATGCCCATCCAGGGGAGAGTGTTTCGGGTGCTGGGCAGATACACCCAGGACAGGGCGCCGGGATTCGAACCGGGAATCCCCAGCGCTGAGAGGCGAATGTGCTAACCACTAAACCATCCATTGTGGGACAAATAAAGGTTTATCTTATCTTATCTTATCTTATCTTATCTTATCTTACACATAAACACTCTATATGGGGCAATTTGGAGAACTCAATTGACTTGATCCATGTTTTTGGACTGTGGGAGGAAACCGGAGAACCCTGAGGAAACCCACGCGGACACGGAGAGAACATGGAAACTCCACCCAGATGGGGATTCGAACCGGGAATCCCTAGCGCTGAGAGGAGAACGTGCTAACCACTAAGCCACCTTGCCGCCCGCTGCCTGGTACGTCCTGATTTAATATTTTTAAATAAATGGATTGTGTTCAATCTGAGATCAAACATATTTACATGTTGAAACTCCAGATTTGGAATCATGACAGTTTCTGTTGTTGTTTTTACCTCTGCACTCTGCACATGTCTGCCTTTTATTCCCAACAGACAGAGGTTTGAGTTCCTGCAGCAGATTGTACTGTTGGATTTCGGAACTGTTTTTTTTCCTTTTGAGGTGAAACCTAAATTAATTTTTTTTTAACCTTATCATATTAGGGTTGATATAAGAAAAGGAGGGAAATCACCCAGACATGGGGCAAACATAGCAACTCCACACAGAAAACATCAAGACCATCTTGCAGTATGTTCTCATTCATCCATCCATTATCTTCCACTTAATCCTCTAGTGCGGCACGGTGGCTTAGTGGTTAGCATGTTCTCCTCTCAGCACTAGGGATTCCCGGTTCGAATCCCCATCTGGGTGGAGTTTCCATGTTCTCCCCGTGTCTGCGTGGGTTTCCTCCGGGTTCTCCAGTTACCTCCCACAGTCCAAAAACATGGATCAAGTCAATTGAATTCTCAAATTTTACCCATATAGAATGTGTCTGTGTGAGTGAGTGTGTGCCCAGCAATGGATTGGCGCCCTGTCCTGGGTCTATCTGCCCAGCGCCCGAGATGTTCTCCCCTGGATGGGCATAGGGAACCCCACCGCTACCCTAATAGAGGATAAAGCGGGAGAAAATGAATGAATAATCCTCTAGTAGGATCGTGGGGGGGGGTGCCCATCATGCCCCCCATGCCCATCATGCCCCGTTAAACTGTGCAAGTAGAAAACAGGTTACGAACACAGCTCACACTAACACCAGACGGAATGCAAGGAGGTTTATTGAATAAATAATATCTGAATAAGAGAGCAATGGCAGTAATAAGACAATAGATGTGGCTTTAGGAGACAAGTTCAGAAGGCTGGACCAGGAGACACAGAGGAGAGAATGCAAACAGTAAGTAGCATATAAGCCAAGCATACACCATAGAACCTCGGCATGGTAATAGTAGCGCCGTTTGGAAAACCAATTCTCTGGTGCTGTAGTGGAGGAAACAAGGGGTTTAAGAAGGCTGCCATGAGATTAACCTGCAGGTGAGGATGATTGAGATTAATGAGGGGGCGGAGTCAGAGTGACACGGAAGTGCAGGATCTTAACACTCCCTGTGTCCGTGTGGAGTTCTCCGGTTTCCTACAGTCCAACAACATGGATTCAAAGTAAATTGCCCCATATAGTGTGTGTGTGTGTGGGGCGGCACGGTGGCTTAGTGGTTAGCACGTTCGCCTTTCAGCGCTAGGGATTCCCGGTTCGAATCCCCATCTGGGTGGAGTTTCCATGTTCTCCCCGTGTCTGCGTGGGTTTCCTCCGGGTTCTCCGGTTTCCTCCCACAGTCCAAAAACATGGATCAAGTCAATTGAATTCTCCAAATTGCCCCATATAGAGTGTGTCTGTGTGAGTGAATGTGTGCCCAGCGATGGATTGGCGCCCTGTCCTGGGTCTATCTGCCCAGCGCCCGAGACGTTCTCCCCTGGATGGGCATGGGGAACCCCACCGCGACCCTAATAGAGGATAAAGTGGGAGATAATGAATGAATGAAAGTGTGCGTGTGTCTGTGTGAGTGAGTGTGCTCAATAATAGATTGGCCCACTATACTAGTATCTGCCCAGCGCCATGGACCCCCCCCCCCCCCCCACACACACACACACACACACACACACGATCCTAGTAGAGGATTAAGTGGAAGATAATGGACGGAGTGCAGAGGTAAAAACAACACCAACAGAAACTGTCATGATTCCAAATCTGGAGTTTCAACATGTAAATACGTTTGATCTCAGATAGAACACAATCCATTTATTTAATTACATATTAAATCAGGACGTACCAGGCGGCGGGTGGGACGGTGGTTTAGTGGTTAGCACGTTCGCCTCTCAGCACTAGGGATTCCCGGTTCGAATCACCATCTGGGTGGAGTTTCCATGTTCTCCCCGTGTCTCGGCGTGGGTTTCCTAATGGTTCTCCGGTTTCCTCCCACAGTCCAAAAACATGGATCAAGTCAATTGAGTTCTCCAAATTTCCCCATATAGAGTGTGTCTGTGTAAGATAAGATAAACCTTTATTTGTCCCACAATGGGGACATTCACATTTCTCAGCAGCAGATACAGAGGGGGGTGAAAAGATATCCATTCATTAAAGAGATTTAAACTAGGAAAATTTTTTAAATAGTTATAAATCTATATATACAAGATAAAAACCAAATTTTCAAATTTTAGTTATTTACAGTCCTACAGGTATGAAATGAATCAAATATTGCACATGTGGTGTCTGATAAAGCAGCAGACAGTTATTACAGTTATTACATACAGATGATTGAAATGTATTGCACAGTTATTTTTAGTTTGGTTTGGAGTGATT
>JAFMOC010000253.1:397500-427500 GCA_019802505.1 Corydoras sp. C115
CGCCGATTATCGAAAGATGGGACACAGCAACATCTCCACCCAGAAGTATCCCATACTAATTCAAGGACCAAAACTGGGAAAGGTATTGTGTGTGTGTGTATATGTGTATGTGTGTATCTGTATGTATGTATATACTGTATATATATACATATACATATACATATATTCATTCATTCATTATCTCCCGCTTTATCCTCTATTAGGGTAGCGGTGGGGTTCCCCATGCCCATCCAGGGGAGAACATCTCGGGCGCTGGGCAGACAGACCCAGGACAGGGCGCCAATCTATCGCTGTGTGTATATATATATATATATACACAGCGATGGATTGGCACCCTGTCCTGGGTCTGTCTGCCCAGCGCCCGAGACGTAGACATATATATATATATACACACACACACACACACACACACACACACACACACACACACACACACACACACACACACACACACATATACATATATATATATATATATATATATATATATATATATATATATATATATATATATGTGTGTGTGTATATATATGTGTGTATATATATATATATGTGTGTGTGTGTGTGCACTATATTTGTATATACACACACATACACGGGCGCTGGGCAGATAGACCCAGGACAGGACGCCAATCCATCGCTGGGCACACACTCACTCTCACAGACACACTATATATGGGGCAATTTGGAGAACTCAATTGACTTGATCCATGTTTTTGGACTGTGGGAGGAAACCGGAGAACCTGGAGGAAACCCACGCAGACATGGGGAGAACATGGAAACTCCACCCAGATTGGGATTCGAACCGGGAATCCCTAGAGATGAGAGGTGAACGTGCTAACCACTAAGCCACCGTGCCGCCTCAAGTTGGTATTTAAGTGCTTTAAAAAGTAAGATGTCTTGCCATAGTACTCTTGCATGCCCAGTGAAAAATAATTAATTATAAAATTATTATACTTAATATCAATCAATATATATCAATATCAATATGAATTATATCAATATCAGTAATTATTAATATATATCAATATTAATAACTAATATTAAATTATTCCTTTTCCTTCTTTAAGGTAATTCAATGTCCACAATGTCCAACAAAGTTCAAAACAGTTCCTTTTCCTTTTAAACTTAAACGTCGGGTGTCCTTCAAATATAACTGCATTAATAGTTCGGTCGGTAATTAATTACAAAAACAAGGAGTCCAAAAAATCTTAACGAAAAAACACGAACCAAAACTTGCTTTCTAAATAATCCAAAGATTTTTCTTAAACGAAAAAGTTCTTAATCTTCTGGCAATTTTGCCGTACATACCCCCGTGAAGTGATTCCTTTGTTCTCACTTTCGCGCGCACGCCGAAAGTTCCTTTTGTCCTCAGCGCGCAGTGCAATGGTCTCTCCTTTTCCAAGTATTCCAAAGTAATTCCAGTGTTGCAGCAGTTATTGACTAAATGTACTGGCGGATAAACAGGTTTTTAGGCTTTTCCATTAGCCCCTGTCCTATCTGTTTTCCCTCCAGGTGAGAAGGCAGGTTGGCAGTGTCTGACTCACGCTCTGAATAATCCAAAAGAGATGGTTTGTCTGAAAATAGTTGCCGTTTTTATTGCCAAAAGTAAAATAAATACAAACAAAAGATGCGATGGGATGCAAATGATAAAGTCTATTATTGACACAACCGCAGTACAAAAAAGTTTCGGCAGCAGCGTGTCAGCCAGGTGACGATGCGCGGGCGGGGGCGCGCGCGCGAGCGAGCGAGCCGAGCGAGCGAGAGGTCAATAACTGTATGCTAACGTCGAATCTGACTCTCCTCTCGTCATGCGCCAGTTATGGCATCCCTTTATCCCTCTAAGGCAGCGCCATTCACCACCTAAGCAGGGCGCAAGCTCACAAAAATGCAAAAAACAAGAAAACATAAGTCCATGCAAAATAAACTTAAGGCGTGGCTCCTACAGGCGCCCTGTCCTGGGTGTATCTGCCCAGCACCCGAAACGTTCTCCCCTGGATGGGCATGGGGAACCCCACCGCGACCCAAATAGAGGATAAAGCGGAAGATAATGAATGAATGAATGAGTACTCTTGCATATGCTTCCATAAGCACCGCACCCCCTGAATTTGGCAGTTTCTTGTCAGATCCCTTAAAAAGAAGAGAATAGATGGTGTCTGGCTTAGTGGTTAGCATGTTCTCCTCTCAGCACTAGGGATTCCCGGTTCGAATCCCAATCTGGGTGGAGTTTCCATGTCCTCCCCGTGTCCGCATGGGTTTCCTCCGGGTTCTCCGGTTTCCTCCCATAGTCCAAAAACAATTGACTTCTCCAAAATTGCCCCATATAGAGTGTGTTTGTGTGAGTGAGTGTGTGCCCAGCAATAGATTGGCGCCCTGTCCTGGGTGTATCTGCCCAGCGCCTGAGACGTTCTCCCCTGGATGGGCATGGGGAACACCCCCCCCCCCCCCCCGCGACCCTAATAGAGGATAAAGCGGAAGATAATGAATGAATGAATAGATGGTGTCTCTGAATTGCTAGGGTCCTGACTTGCTGAGTCACTCATTTAGAAATTCTTCCTCCACTTCTTTACTTGTTAATGCAGAGAGTTGCTGCCATAGTGACAAGTAAACTGTCAAGGGTTTGTCTTATAACACTCCTGAGACTCAATGCATTTACGGTCACATAATTCTTATAAACTTTCCTGTTCCAGCTGGTGAAAAACTCTGCCAGACGATGCCGCAACCATAAGTCACCACGGGGGTGCTCTTAGTATGGTGACTGCTGGCTTCCTTTATACCTTTATTCCACTTTCAGATAGAAAGCATTGTTTTATTTTAATCAATAAATGAATGACTATAATAAATGTGTCTAATCTGTTTAATTAGGGGCAGCACGGTGATTTAGTGGTTAGCACGTTCTCCTCTCAGCCCTGAGAAATCCTGGTTCGAATCCCAATCTGGGTGGAGTTTCCATGTTCTCCCCGTGTCCGTGTGGGTTTCCTCCGGGTTCTCCGGTTTCCTCCCACAGTCCAAAAACATGGATCAAGTTAATTGAGTTCTCTAAATTGCCCCATATAGAGTGTGCTTGAGTGTGTAAGTGTGTGCCCAGCGATGGATTGGCGCCCTGTCCTGGGTCTATCTGCCCAGCGCCCGAGACGTTCTCCCCTGGATGGGCATGGGGAACCCCACCGCGACCTAATAGAGGATAAAGCAGGGAGATAATGAATGAATGAATGAATGACTATAATAAATGTGTCTAATCTGTTTAATTAGGGGCAGCACGGTGATTTAGTGGTTAGCACGTTCGCCTCTCAGCCCTGAGGAATCCCGGTTCGAATCCCATTCTGGGTGGAGTTTCCATGTTCTCCCCGTGTCCATGTGGGTTTCCTCTGGGTTCTCCGGTTTCCTTCCACAGTCCAAAAACATGGATCAAGGTCAATTGAGTTCTCCAAATTTCCCCATGTAGAGTGTGTCTGTGTGAGTAAGTGTGTGCCCAGCGATAGATTGGCATCCTGTCCTGAGTGTATCTGCCCAGTGCCCGAAACGTTCTCCCTTGGAAACATGGGGAACCCCCCCCCACGCAACCCTAATAGAGGACAAAGCGGAAGATAATGGATGGATAATTAATTGGGGGGGTGGGGGGGTCGGACGGATGGTGGTTTAGTGGTTAGCATGTTCTCCTCTCAGTGCTAGGGATCCAGGTTTGAATTCCAATCTGGGTGGAGTTTCCATGTTTTCCCCCACAGTCCAAAACATAGATTCAAGGTATATGAAATGCTTCAAATTGCACCTATATAGAGTGTGTTTGTGTGAGTGAGTGTGCCAGTGATAGATTGGCGCTCTGTCCTGGGTGTATCTGCCCAGCGCCCGAAATACTGTCCCCTGGTTGGGCATGGGGATCCTCCCCGCGACCCTAATAGAGGATAAAGGGGAAGATAATGGATGGTGGTTTAATTATGGACGACACGGTGGCTTAGTGGTTAGCATGTTCTCCTCTCAGCGCCGGTTCGAATCCCCATCTGGGTGGAGTTTCCATGTTCTCCTCGTGTCCGCATGGGTTTCATCCAAGTTCTCCAGTTTCCTCCCAAAGTTCAAAAACAGTGATTTAAGTTAAATGAAATGCTCTAAGTTGCCCCATATAGAGTCTGCTTGTATAAGTGAGAGTGTGCCCACTTGATAGATTGGCGTCCTTTCCTGGTATCCTTGGTGTCTCGTTCCCCCCCCCCCCTCCAAACCATAGCAGAGGATTATATACCGATAATAAGATAATGCATGAATGTTTAATTAGGATTTTATTTTAATTTAAGGCATTCCATTTTACATAACTGCAGATAGCGGTTCGTCAGACTACCAATAAATTACGACTGATGAAGTTGGTTAAAGAAAAGAACAGAATTCGTTGTGACATTAAAAGCAAGTAAGAAAAAAGGCCGTTGAATTAATTGGCAATTCCACTGAAACTGCTCGATGTGCTGAGAACACCATGCTTTAATGCGGAAGGGAAACAGTTTAGAGCATATTATTTTGTACCATGTCATTACCCATGAGAGCCTTTCATTTCCATACTGATGAGGCAGAGGGCTGGCGAGGGTTTGAGAAATGCCCGTGGCCTGTGCAGGATCTTGGGAGGAAAGAAATCTCAACACAGAATTCGGACGGCACGGAAACTCCAACCTGTCCCATTTTAATAGACTGTTAATGAGCCGATGTTATAGAATTATGGGCTAATCATGTCACAGTACATTCGAACATTCATTCACAAAGGTAAGAATTGGAAAAGCGCACTACATTTTTGCTGACATGACTTCTTTTCTTAACCAGGAGGCTTCGGTTCTCCCCAAACCGCCACCAGTCTGCCATTTCGAGCACGGCCGAGCCGAATAAGATGAACTGATGCGGGGAGATCATAAATGGGGAGGGCAGCACTCAAAACAACCAAACCCGCACTGCCGAGTCGAATCCTTACACTGAACACACCGACCTGGTTCCTTCAAAGCAAGTACAGCATGAGACCTTTGTACCAGGATGAGTTTAGACGATTTGGTCACTGCACCACTTTCTTTTTCCTTTTTTTTAAAGGCACTGTGGATAAAACAATTTGCTTTCAGAAGGTCACTGAATGCTGTGGATTCTGCATCAATCACAGTGTTAGTTTGAAGACTTTGTTGGTAAACATGGTTTAACTCAGTTATTTGCATTCAGTATTTAATACACTAACCATTTAATGCCAATACAAGTGTGGATAGCCCACCTGCCTAAAGGTTTCAGTTACATGGTGCATTGAACTGCTATATAATCTCAGCAAATTATGGATATACAGTCATATATATGATTGAATTAGTGATTTCGGGTCAAATGCAGGGATTTCATGGCAGAATGAGAAGACGATTAAAAAAAGCTTCAACGGGAAACAAACCTATGTACATTTGAATGCACAGTTCTGATTTATTTAGGATTGGAACATCTTGGGGAGGGGATTAGTCCCAAGACATGACCTTCACATGGCCAAGTTCTATATGTGTATATATAAATATGTGTGTATATATATATATATATATATATATATATATATATATATATTCACTCATTATCTTCCGCTTTATCCTCTATTAGGGTCGCGGTGGGGTTCCCCATGCCCATCCAGTGGAGAACGTTTCGGGCACACACTCACTCACACAGACACGCACATAAACACACTCTATATGGGGCAATTTGGAGAACTCAATTGACTTGTTCCATGTTTTTGGACTGTGGGAGGAAACCGGAGAACCCGGAGGAAACCCACGCAGACACGGGGAGAACATGGAAACTCCACCCAGATGGGGATTCGAACCAGAAATCCCTAGTGCGGAGAGGTGAACATGCTAACCACTAAGCCACCATTCATTCATTCATTCATTATCTCCCGCATTATCCTCTATTAGGGTCGCGGTGGGGTTCCCCATGCCCATCTAGGGGAGAACGTCTCGGGCGCTGGGCAGATAGACCCAGGACAGGGCGCCAATCCATCGCTGGGCACACACTCACTCACACAGACACACTCTATATTGGGCAATTTTGAGAATTCAATTGACTTGATCCATGTTTTTGGACTGTGGGAGGAAACCGGAGAACCCGGAGGAAACCCACGCGGACACGGGGAGAACATGGAAACTCCACGCAGATGGGGATTCGAACCGGGAATCCCTAGTGCTGAGAGGCAGACGTGCTAAACCACTAAGCCACCGCGCCGCCCCTAAGCCACCATGCCGCATATATATATATATATATATATATATATATATATATACACACACACAACACACACACACATAGTCCATATGTATATATATCCGATTGAGAAGGTTTTCGGTAAGAAAGAACTTTACTGGCCACAAGAATGCCCACATTTAAGTAAAGAGATGCTGAACAGGCGAATACAGCTGGAAGAATCAGGAGTCCAGAGAACTTTTCCTTTCCTCCGCCGTCTCACATCTCTGCAGCAATTTGGTATATTAAACACAAAATACTGCTGAACGCACGACTCTGCCTGATTAAAAAAACAGAGCTTGCTTTGAGGAACCAAACTGCCAGAGTAGCAACGTCAAGTAAAGCCGGTTCTCAATCAGACCGAAAGCGAGCACCGGTGCACCGTGTCTGTAAATCTCCCCAGACCTCATGGACGAGGTTCAAATCGAAATACTGAACGGACAATGGAAATGTAAATACACAATAACGACTCCTATTCACATAAATTGTCTGTATACAAAATGAGATTTACAGTTCAATGTCAAAGGTTTTGCTTTCAGATGAATAATTCCTTTTAAATTATAGCCTTAGGCGTTTTTACCAACGAAGAATATCGGCTTAAAACTCTGATAAACAATATTTCATATAAATGTTTGTATATACACACGGAAAAGAAAATACAATAAAATAAAGTTCGCTAGAATCTAACGGCCTTCGATAATCCCTTTATCTTCTATAATGTACAGTACTCTCGGCTAACACTGTCCGCTCGTAACTTTAATATTGTGCTTCTTGAAACTCGCTCCTCTCTGGGACGGTCCTGTTCAGTGACAGCATCGATTAGGAAGATGGTTTTCAGTTCTTCAAAGATGCAATTAGTACAAAAAGAAAATAAAATAAAATAAAAAGGAATAATTGATGTCAGATGAGTAACAGTTCTGATGAGTCGGTATTCCCGTCGCCTTATAAATCCGAAAATACGCAGGAGACATTTCAAAAAGTGAGATAAAAAAATAAAACAAAGCATTTTAAACATATTAAAACATTGAGACATCTTAACCAGAGTTGGATTGGTCCACACAATACTGTCAGGTGATTAGACTGGAATGCTCGCTGCAAATTATGAGACCTTATAATATTAAAGTAAAAATAATTAAAAAAAACCCTTCTTTTAAAGAATACTCTGATTTAGGAACAGTGCAGGAATGCACATGCTAAGCTACAGTAATTGCACGTGATCGCCACATCGGAGAGCGGAGGTAACCGCCTTCCGCCTCGCCATCTGGAACCTGACCCGGCTAGCGCTCCGACATTGCAGTCCAAGGCAGAGTGAGACACACAGTCCGTAACAGGAAGTGCAATAACCTGGTTTGAAAATACGATTCATTCCACGCAGAACCAGCAGCGGTCAGTGGCAACCTCCAAGTGTGTTAATTTAAGAGCTGAGTCTGCGAGCGGTGACAGGAAATGCTTCAAGCGAAGGTTAACACTGCTAACATTCGCAATTCAATACGGCCGGCCTTTCGCATGCACTTCGTCTCGTTCGTCTCTCTGACGGCCTCTTGGAAAATCTTCAGGGGAAAAAAAAAAAAAAAAAGCAGAAATGACACGCCGGGCCGAGTGACCCAGACAAAAGCGCAAGTCTTTGAGATTTTCAAGTGATCCTTCAGGTGGTTGAGGAGAGGAACATCAGAGATCACCGTCAGAGGGCGGCAGACAGAGTTTGAAGAGCCTGAAAAGAACAAAACAAACCTTTATCAGAACGTTAGGTGGTGTTTGTCTTGAAGGTGAGACACTACCTGTATATCAAGGCTGCTATTTTATATAAATATATATTTTTTTTTTCTTATTGCTACTATATTTTTATATTTACATTTTTATTATAACACTGCTATATTTCAATCTTTTTATTTTTGATTAATTGTATTATTAATAGGCGGCACAGTGGTTTAGTGGTTAGCATTGTTCTCCTCTCAGCACTAGGGATTCCCGGTTCGAATCCCCATCTGGGTGGAGTTTCCAATGGTCATCGCTGGGTCCCAGTGCACTCACTCTCACGGGTTCTCTCCGGTTTCAATGGGGCAATTTAGAGAACTCAAGTCACTTGATGTTCCAAATTGCCCCATTTAGAGTGTGTTTGGTGAGTGAAAATCGAAGAACCCGGAGCGAAACCCTGGATGGGACACGGGAGGAAGAACATGGAAACCCCCCCCAGATTGGGATTTGTAATATAGGATAAGGAGAACATGCTAACCACTAATGAACCGTGGCCGCCCAATCTTTTATTTTTTGATTATTTTGTTATTAATAGGGAATCAGTAGGGCGGCACGTTGGTTTAGTGGTTAGCATGTTCTCCTCTCAGCTCTACAAATCCCAATCTGGGTGGAGTTTCCATGTTCTCCCCGTGTTCACGTGGGTTTCCTCCGGATTCTCCGATTTCCTCCCACAGTTCAAAAACATGGATGAATTCTTCAAATTGCCCCATGTAGAGTGTGTCTGTGTGTGAGTGAGTGTGTGCCCAGGGATAAATTGGCGCCCTGTCCTGGGTGTATCTGCCCAGCGCACGAAACGTTCTCCCCTGGATGGGCATGGGGAACCCCACCGCGACCCTAATAGAGGATAAAGCGGGAGATAATGAATGAATGAATGTATTATTAATAGGGAATCAGTAGGGCAGCACGGTGGTTTTGTAGTTAGCATGTTCTCCTCTCAGCTCTAGGGATTCCCGGTACAAATCCTAATCTGGGTGGAGTTTCCATGTTCTCCCCGTGTTCACGTGGGTTTCCTCCGGGTTCTCCGGTTTCCTCCCACAGTCCAAAAACATGGATCAATGCTCCAAATTGCCCCATATAAAGAGTGTGTTTGAGTGTGTACCCAGCAATGGATTGGCCCTCTGTCCTGCTCAGCGCCCGAAATGTTCTCCCCTGGATGGGCATGGGGAACCCCCCCCCTCCGGATGAGCACAATATATATAAGGGCGGCTTAGTGGTTAGCACGTTCTCCTCTCAGCGCTAGGGATTCCCGGTTTGAATCCCAATCTGGGTGGAGTTAACCATGTTCTCCCCGTGTCCGCGTGGGTTTCCTCTGGGTTCTCCGGTTTCCTCCCACAGTCCAAAATCATGGATCAAGTCTATTGAATTCTCCAAATTGCCCCATGTAGAGTGTGTCTGTGTGAGTAAGTGTGTGCCCAGCGATGGATTGACGTCCTGTCCTGGGTCTATCTGCCCAGCGCCTGAAATGTTCTCCCCTGGATGGGCATGGGGAACCCCCCCGCGACCCTAATAGAGGATAAAGCGGAAGATAATGGATGGAAATGGATAGGGAATCAGTTCCCTTCAATTCAAAAGCTCCATCCATCTGCATTTCACTGCTTATGAAGTCCAGAACCAAAGATGTTTGAGGATAAAAACTGAACGCTTTATAGGATTATTTATTCAGCCAATCACATGGCAGCAATAAATAGAAATGGCAGGCAATCATAGAAATGGCCAATTAGCTTTGGGAAACATTTACAGTAATCTGTATTTGGGGGCACGGTGGTTTGGTGGTTAGCATGTTCTCCTCTCAGCACTAGGGATTCCCGGTTCAAATCTCAATCTGGGTGGAGTTTCCATGTTCTTGTGTCTGCGTGGATTACCTCCCACAGTCCAAAAACATGGACTGAAGGTACAGTAAATTAAATGCTTCAAATTGCCCCAATTTACCCCCCCTGTGACCCTAGTAGAGTATAAAGAGGAAGATAATGGATGGATGGATTTGGGGGTGTGGTAGCTCAGTGGATAGGATGGATTTAAATCCCAGGTCCAATGAAGATACCAGTGTGGATCCTTGAGCAAGACCCTCAACCATCACAGCTCCAGGGATGTTGCATCAACCCTGAGCTTTGACCCCAACCAAGTTGGGCTACATGTAAGATGCTGTGGATAAAAGCGTCTGCTAAATGCCCCAAACGTAAATGTATCTGATCATCATCATCTTTCACTCTGGATCTTAGAGACCTAGAGCCCAATGTTTTATTTAGGTAACTTTACACCACTAAAGGGATCGCTTGGTAAACCACCTTTTAGAGCTCTTCGTTTCACAAGCCCAACCCACGCTTCATCCTCAGGCCATTAGACATGTTATGTTCACACATAATGGACAAGGTCTCTGAAATGTACACATTACTCAGAATAGTGAAATATGATACAGCATCCGTTAAGTAGCACTTACAAAGCTAGAAATGTCTTCTTGATCAAAGAGATTAAAAAGAAGACCAGATTAATCTGACAGAGAGGCTACAATATGCAGAAAAGCACAAACATGCAGAACACTGAGGACCAAGGCTGGTTTGAGAGCAAATCTATGAATAAAACTTTGTGCATGTGGTCAAGCACGTCCAAACGGCTCGGGCTTATAACGTGTTATTTATGGCTCGCTAGCTCAATATAAAAAAAAGTAAAATTCAAATAAAAAGTAGGGTGGCACGGTGACTTAGTGGTTAGCATGTTCTCCTCTCAGCGCTGGGGATCCAGGTTCGAATCCCAATCTGGGTGGAGTTTCCATGTTCTCCCCGTGTCCACATGGGTTTCCACCGAGTTCTCAGGTTTCCTCCCACAGTCCAAAAACATGGATCAAGTCAATTGAATGCTCTTAAATGCCCCAAATAGAGTGTGTTTGTGTGTGTGTTTCCTTGAGCAAGAACCTTAACCCTCATTGCTCCAGGGGGCGCTGTAATAACCCTGTGGTCTGACCCCCAACCACAAAGTTGGGAAAGTCGCAAGTCCATCCATCCATCCATTATCTTCCGCTTCATCCTCTATTAGGGTCGCGGGAGGTTCCCCTATGCCCATACAGGGGAGAACATTTCCGGTGCTGGGCAGATACACCCAGGACAGGGTGCCAATCTTTCACTCTGGGCACACACTCTATATGGGGCAATTTGGAGAATTCAATTGACCTCGGTTCAATTTTTTTGGACTGTGGGAGGAAACCCATGCGGACGTGGAGAGAACATGGAAACTCCACCGTGCCGCCCCTAGTTGAAAGTCGCTTTGGATAAAAGCATCTGCTAAATGACCAAATGTAATGTAAATGCAAATGCCCTGTCCTGGGTGTATCTGCCCAGCGCTCAAAACGTTCTCCCCTGGATTGCCCTCCCAGCGACCCTAGTCGAGGATAAAGTAAAAATAATGAACGAATGATTAAAATGTGGCGGCACGGTGGTTTAGTGGTTAGCACGTTCTCCTCTCAGCGCTAGGGATTCCCGGTTCGAATCCCCATCTGGGTGGAGTTTCCATGTTCTCCCCGTGTCCACATGGCTTTCCTCCGGGTTCTCCGATTTCCTCCCACAGTCCAAAAACATGGATCAAGTGAATTGAAGTCTCAAAAATTGCCCCATATAGAGTGTGTGTGTGAGTGAGTGTGTGCCCAGCGATGGATTGGCACCCTGTCCTGGGTCTATCTGCCCAGCGCCCGAGATGTTCTCCCCTGGATGTGCATGGGGAACCCCACCGCGACCCAAATAGAGGATAAAGCGGAAGATAATGAATGAATGAATGAATGATTAAAATGTAATTCCACCTTTTACCACATGATGGCAGCACCATTCTAATACTATCTGTGTCTGCCTCTGTGTGGACATATTGTCAGCTATACATTCATCATCATATTTATAAAGCAATACCGTGGTGCAAGTGGAGGCATCTGGTCCATCACTTTGAGGTTCTTGGCTGAAATCTCTACTCTGGTTCCCTTCATAAACAAAATATGAAAAATTAAATATGATGCATCACATGATACCGGCGCAAGAAAAACTGCACATATATACATAAACATGTCATACCTGTTTGCGCAATATATCCATAGTCTGCATGAAGCAACGAGGCATGAGGCCATGATTTCGGGCCAGGATCATAGCCTGTTCTAGTGATGCAGTCAGGGTGCACCTGCAAAAGAGTGTCCCGCCTGTGTTAATAAAGCCATGCATTACATACACCTCTGTCCTGTGATTTATTCACAATAATACACAACCTCGAGTGCCTTATTGTTTCATAAAACAGTTCCATCCATCCATCCATTATATTCCGCTTCATCCTATAAGGTCCTGAAGGTCATGGGTAGGGCTGTATTCATCTAAAGATTTTCGTAGTCGAATCTGATTCGTCAGATTTTCCCTATAGTCGACTGATAGTCAAATCAGTTAAAATTTCACCACAAGATGGCGCTATAAGCATAGTTTTTAAAAAAGATTTTTTTTATATATATTTTACTTGTTTTTTTAACAAAAGAAAACCTTTTATTGTTTGTTTTTCTTTTTTCTTTATTTTTTCTAGAAATTAGGATGATTTTATTTGACAAAAGGCTATATATATAACGAAAACAAAGACATTTCATGTAAAAACTAATGCTTAGCAGCAGCCATTGGCACCCCCATGTGGTCAAAATGGTACATTCGACTATGAGGTTCATAGTCGACTACGGTTCTCCGAATCGAATCGGCGAATCAGCGAATATTGCAGCTCACCCCTAGTCATGGGTTCGATTTCCAATCCCACCAAGTACTATGGCTGACGTGCCCTTGAGCCAGGCACCTAACTCCAATCTCTTCCATTTTTTTTGGAAATGGATTTTTGTTTTGTATACAAGGCTGCCCTGGTGAATTTAAATTGCCCCATATAGTTAGTGTGTATGTGTGTGTGTGTGTGTGTGTGTATGTGCACTGAATCGGCGTGCTGTCCTGGGTTTGCCCAGCACCTAAAACTTTCTCCCCTTGATTGGCATGGGGAATTAAGTGGAAGATAATGAGATGATAATAATTAATTCATTCAATCATTCGTTCATTATCTCCCGCTTTATCCTCGATTAGGGTCGCGGTGGGGTTCCCCAATGCCCATCCAGGGGAGAACGTTTCGGGCGCTGGGCAGATAGACCCAGGACAGGACAACAATCCATCACCGGGCACACACTCACTCACATATACACACTCTATACGGGGCAATTTGGAGAATTCTATTGACCTTGATCCATGTTTTTGGACTGTGGAAGGAAACCGGAGAACCCGGAGGAAACCCACGCGGACACGGGGAGAACATGGAAACTCCACCCAGATGGGGATTCGAACCGGGAATCCCCAGTGCTGAGAGGAGAACGTACTAACCACTAAGCCACCGTGCCGCCCTAAAACAGTTACATACACACTATAATAAAAACACTTGTTCTCAATGTCCTCTTCATGTCCGTGTGGGTTTTCTCCGGGTTCTCCGGTTTCCTCCCACAATGCAAAAACAAGGATAAATAGAATGTTCTAAATTGCCCCATATAGTGTGTGTTTGTGTGAGCGTCTGTGTGAGTGAGGGAGTGTTCCCAGCGATAGATTGGCGTCCCTAGCTCAGTGGTTAGGATGTTGGGCTATCAATCTGAAGGTTGTGGGTTTAAATCTGAGGTCCACTGAAGTTAACAATGTGGGTCCTTTGCAAGACCCTTAACCTTCATTGCTTTAGGGGGCGCTGTTTCAACCCTGTGTTCTTATCCTTAACCACTAAGTTGGGATAGATGCAAGTTACATTTTGCTAAATGCCCTGTTCTGGGTGTATCTGCCCAGCGTCTGAAACGTTCTCCCCTGGATGGACATGGGGAACCCCCCGCATCCTGCACGACCCTAGTATAGGATTAACTGGAATATAATGAATGAATGAAAAAGAGAAGCACTGCATCGAAAAATACTGTATGATGTTACTTTACAACAACCTCAAACCAAGGCAGCTTTATCTCGTTCTTATGCGCACTGTACAGTGTAAATCTGAATGACAATAAAGTCAGTCGGGCAGCACGGTGGCTTAGTGATTAGCATGTTCTCCTCTCAGCACTAGGGATTCCCAGTTCGAATCCCCATCTGGGTGGAGTTTCCATGGTCTCCCCGTGTCCGCCTGGGATTCCTCCGGGTTCTCCGGTTTCCTCCCACAGTCCAAAAATGTAAATCTCTCAATGTAAATTGAATTTTCCAAATTGCCCCATTAAGAGTGTGTTTGCAGATACACCCTGTCCTGGGTGTATCTGCCCAGCGCCCAAACTGTTCTCCCCTGGATGGGCATGGGGAACCCCCCCCCGCGACCCTAATAGAGGATAAAGCGGAGGATAATGGATGGATGAAATAAAGTCTGTCTAAGTCTATGCATTATCCAGCATCAGTTGATTATTAGGGCGGCACGGTGGTTTAGTGATTAGCATGTTCTCCTCTCAGCATTAGGGATTCCCGGTTCGAATCCCCATCTGGGTAGAGTTTCCATGTTCTCCCCGTGTCCGCCTGGGTTTCCTCCGGGTTCTCCGGTTTCCTCCCACAGTCCAAAAACATGGATCAAGTCAATTGAATTTTCCAAATTGCCCCATATAGAGTGTGTATGTGTGTGTTTCTGTGTGAGTGAGTGTGTGTGTGTGTGTGTGTGAATGTGAGCCCAGCGATAGATGAAATTCTAACTTCCTCGGATGAGATGTTAATAAACGATTATGTTCCACAAGATTTCTACAGAACTGTTAATGTTGACGTTCGTGATGCTTATAGAGTGGCATGAGTATTACCTCTGCATGCCCGTGGCACACATAGTAATGTGGCAGGCCCCCAGGCGGCTGCAGAGCTCAGAGGACACCAGCAGTACACTAACTCCAGACGGGTGTCCTGCTGCACTCGGTTTGACGTTCATATAGGTCTGCATCAGCCTGCACAGGTCGTCCAGAGTGTTCAGAGGACGAAGAAGCTGCAGAAAAGGCAAGAAACAGCATCTAGCATCATGTGACTGCTTAAGTTACACAGGTGTGGTCTGGTTAAATTAATTAACCAATTAATACTCTGACAAAACCTAGATGTTTCAACTATATCACAAAAAGATATAGCTATAAAAATTAAAAGAGCTATAAAATCAAAGATTCAAGGAGACTTCATTCTCATTTACGTAACATTAAATGTAAATGAAATTCCGCTTCACAGAACCAGTTACCCTAAGTGGAAGAATTAAAAATTTTTATTTTTAATATTTTTATTTATTAATAAAAAAATTTAAATAATAAAAAATAAGGCGGCACGGTGGCTTAGTGGTTAGCATGTTCTCCTCAGCGCTAGGGATTCCCGGTTCGAATCCCCATCTGAGTGGAGTTTCCATGTTCTCCCCGTGTCTGCGTGGGTTTCCTCCGGGTTCTCCGGTTTCCTCCCACAGTCCAAAAACATGGATCAAGTCAATTGAATTCTCAAGATTACCCCATATAGAGTGTGTCTGTGTGAGTGAGTGTGTGCCCAGCGATGGATTGGCGCCCTGTCCTGGGTCTATCAGCCCAGCGCCCGAGACGTTCTCCCCTGGATGGGCATGGGGAACCCCACCGCGACCCTAATAGAGGATAAAGCGAGAGATAATGAATGAATGAATGAATAATAAAAAATAAAAAAAAAATTATTTGTATTAATTTTTTTATAAATTTTTTGTTTTATTTCATTTTAAAATATTAGGTGAGAAAAAAAGAAATTACAATAAAATTCAAAATGAAATATAGCAGCGTATAATTAAAATGTAAATGTCAAAATATAATAGCAATAAAAGATAAATATAAAATATACAGTAGCAGCTGTGAGATTCTGTTTGTTGGAAAAGTGTCGTAGTGTCACAGTGTTTATGGAGAGTGTCTGTTGACTCTCTCACGAGACAACATTTAAAGCTTTGCAGTAGTTATTAGATCACAAACAGAACGTCCAAACCGTAGACAGATATTACAGATATTCCTGTGATGCTGGTGCTTCACATACCTGATCTATTTTCATGGCAGTTGAATTTGACTCGGAGGGGATATTGGATTTCTCTAAATAGAAAGCCCTGAAAGAAGCACAAAAGATTCTTTGAATGTTAGGATAATGATTTATATGCATAATAAACTGCAATATAAAGAAGTGAAAGCATCCAATAACATTATAGCAAATATACAGATCCTTAAACTGTCTATAAATAAGACAGCTGCTTATTCTATTTCACATGAATCTGTCAGCGCCTCAGACACAACAGTTGCCCAATAATACAATTATAATCTCTTATTAACAGCAGTTGGCAAAACTGCTATAATCTCTCTAGGGGTGTCTTCAACTAAAGATTTTCATAGTCGAATCTGATTAGTCAGATTTTCCCTATAGTCGACAGATAGTCGAATCAGTTAAAATTTCACCACAAGATGGCGCTATAAGCGTATTTTTTAAAAAGGATTTTTTTAAATATATTTTACTTGTTTTTCTAACAAAAGAAAAACTTTTTTTTTTGTTTTTCTTTTTTTTCTAGAAATTAGGATGATTTTATTTGACAAAAGGCTATATATATAACGAAAACAAAGACATTTCATGTAAAAACTAATGCTTAGCAGCAGCCATGGGCACCCCCATGTGGTCAAAATGGTACATTCGACTATGAGGTTCATAGTCGACTACGGTTCTCCGAATCGAATCATCGAATCAGCGAATATTGCAGCTCACCCCTAAATCTCTCATTATATTACATTTCCATTCAGCAGATGCTTTTATCCAAAGCAACTTACAAATGAGAGAACACCACAAGTCAGTAGTGTTCTCTCATTTCTGATAGATTGGCGCTCAGTCCTGGGTGTATCTGCCCAGCGTCTGAAACATTCTCCCCTGTTCCCCAATCCTCTACTAGGGACCCCGCCCCCCCGCCCCACGCCCCCCGCGACCCTAGTAGAGGATTAAGCGGAAGATAATGAATGAATGAATTTGCAATGAGGGTGGCATGGTGGTTTAGCATTTAGCACGTTCTCCTCTCAGCCCTGGGGATCCAGGTTTGAATCCCAATTGGCGTTGGTTTTCTCTGAGTTCTCTGATCTCCCACAGTTCAAAAACCATGGATTCAATGTAAATCGAATGCTCTAAATTGCCCCATATAGTGAGTGTGTGTGCCTAGCAAAAGATTGGTACTCTGTCCTGGGTGTGTCTGCCCAGCACCTGACACATTCTCCCCTGGATGGGTATGGGAAACATCCCCCCTCCCCCCACAACCCTAGTAGGGGTTAAAGCGGAAGATAATGAATGAATGAATGAATGAATTTGCAGTGGAAAGAGAACACTATAAAACCACTAAGGTTATCTATTTATTTATAAACCTTTCTAATGCAGTGACACAGCTGTAATACAGTATCTTATTTTTACTATATTACTTAATATATTAAGTATTATATTAAGGCGGCACAGTGGTTTAGTGGTTAGCACGTTCTCCTCTCAGCTTTAGGGATTCCCGGTTTGAGTCCCAATCTGGGTGGAGTTTCCATGTTTTCCCCATGTCCGCGTGGGTTTCCTCCGGGTTCTCCGGTTTCCTCCCACAGTCAAAAACATGGATCAAGGTCAATTGAATTCTCAAATTGCCCCATATAGAGTGTTTTTGAGTGAGTGTGCCCGGTAATAGACTGGCATCCTGTCCTGGGTGTATCAGCCCAGCGCCCGAGACGTTCTCCCCTGGATGGGCATGGGGAACCCCCCCGTGACCCTAATAGAGGATAAAGCGGAAGATAATGGATGGATGGATATTACTTTGAGAATTCAAAATCTCTACCTGAGTTTTCGATAGTAGAACTTGACCTTCTCGAGTGACACAGCATTAATCCACTGCTGAAACTCGTCCATTTCCACTAAGTCCTGAGCTGGCAGGCCTTCGGGTCGTTCTAGTGCTGAGAGAAAGAAGGTCAAGATAAATGCCAGCATCCTCAAACACAACACAACACAACACAACACAACACAATATCTGTCTGCAAAACTATATAGAGAAAAAAGACTGCAGTATGCACTGCAACCACTAGAGGGAGACATGCATCCACAAAAGAATATATCTGAAGTTTAAGCAGTGTTAAGAAATGGAGGGATGAAACAATATGCACACCATATGTATTAGAATATAATAACAACTAAAACAACAGGGAAAAGAAAAGAAAACTAGTCTGATTAAAAGAAATAGTACAAAACATGAAGAATGCAATGTAATAAACTATGATGTCAAAAGGTAATCAATCTTTAGAATTATAAATATGTGCTTAACACACACACCTTTTGTGAAAAGAGCCGTATGGAGTTTGAGGCTGCCTCCGTTCTGCAGGCGTGTGGGAAGCTCACTAAAATGGCAGCTGTCCAAGTACAGAGTGACACGGATGGCCTGCCGACTGCCCTCAACCTGATAGTGCACCGGGGTATCTGTGGATGAGGGAATGGGAAGAATTAGAAATATGGCAACGACGTGGCAGAAAAGGGGAGGAAAGAGATGGCCAGCGAGAGGAAATGATAAAGAACAGAAGCCAACAAGATGGAAGATATGCAACCTGGGAAAGAAAAGACTATTTTGATTTTTATGGCCTTATATAACATATGATCAAAAGTATGGAGACATCCACACATGGCTGGAGAGACTTTTCTGACGTTTCATTATAATCTGGTGCAAACTTTAAGAAGGCTGATACAATTGGAGTTTGTCTGTAAGAATGTTTGCCTCCTGCACCGCAAAAAGCATTCGTCTCATAAGCTCCAACACTGATGTTGGGTGAGAGGACCTGGCTCATAATTATCCTTTTATTATTTTAAAGGTGTGTAATGGAATTTTGGTCAGGACTCAATGTGTTTTTTCACAGTAAACTCCTCTAACGGGACATTTATGGACCTCACTTTGTGCACTGAGGCAAATACTAAAACAAAAGGGGCTCTTTTCGAACTGTTCCCACAAATATGGAAGCGTACAATTGTTTAAAATGCACAGCAAGGTGACTGATTTCATACACATGTGAAATAAGGACTAAATAAAACAGAATACACTGTTTTAAAGGCGTGTCCCAGTACTTTTGTTTATATAGAGTATATATATACATAACATATTTATACATGGCGGCACGGTTGCTTAGTGGTTAGCAGGTTTGCCTCTCAGTGCTAGGGATTCCCGGTTCGAATCCCCATCTGGGTGGAGTTTCCATGTTCTCCCCATGTCTGCGTGGGATTCCTCCGGGTTCTCCGGTTTCCTCCCACAGTCCAAAAACATGAATCAAATCAATTGAATTCTCAAAATTGCCCCATATAGAGTGTGTCTGTGTGAGTGAGTGTGTGCCCAGTGATAGATTGGTGTCCTGTCCTGGGTGTATCTGCCCAGCGACTGAAACATTCTCCCCTGGATGGGCATGGAGACCCCCCCCCCACAACCCTAGTAGAGGATTTTAGTGGAAGATAATGAATTAATTAATTTGCAATGAGGGCGGCATGGTGGCTTAGTGGTTAGCATGTTCGCCTCTCAGCACTAGGGATTCCCGGTTCGAATCCCAATCTGGGTGGAGTTTCCATGTTCTCCCCGTGTCCACTTGGGTTTCCTCCAGGTTCTCGGGTTTCCTCTCACAGCCCCAAGACATGGATCAAGTCAATTGAGTTCTCCAAATTGCCCCATATAGAGTGTGTCTGTGTGAGTGAGTGTGTGCCCAGTGATAGATTGGCGCCCTGTCCTGGGTGTATCTGCCCAGCGCCCGAAACGTTCTCCCCTGGATGGGCATGGGGACATGGGGATGGGCAAAGGGAGTTTTTTTTCTTGCCACTGTCGCTTCGGCTTGCTCTTTGGGGGTTTAAAGGCTTTTCATTCTGTAAAGCTGCTTTGTGACAATGTACTGTTGTAAAAAGTGCTATAGAAATAAATTACTTGAACTTAACTTGACAACCCCCCCACGACCCTAATAGAGGATAAAGCAGAAGATGATGGATGGATGGGATGGATCACATAATGATTATAGTTTTATATCAAATATACAAATCTTTATAATTTCCTGTTTGTATATAATAAGACTATATAAGACTGACATTAGCTCAAATTCTGTGCTTTATCAGCTCTAACTGCTTTTCTTTTGTTTCTTTTGAGGTGTTGCTAATTTCCTGTAGGTGTGGTCAGCTCTTCATCCATGGTTCTGCTGGAGTACTGCAACTACAACAATTACTGAATGGAACCTGGAGTTCTATTGGACTGGCAGTCCTGCAGGACGTCCTCAATGGACTTATATATTTTTTAATTGTTAAATACAGGTCACCTGATCACTACACAATCTGTACATTAGTGTCCTACACTGTTGATGCTGCCCGGCCGCTCAAGGAGGATGAGACCCCCACTGAGTCTTGGTCCTCACAAGGTTTCTTCCTTAAAATAACAACATAACAGGGAGTTTTTTCTTGCCACTGTTGCTTCAGCTTGCTCTTTGGGGGTTTAAAGGCTTATAACACTGTAAAGCTGCTTTGTGACAATGTACTATTGTAAAAAGAGCTCTATAAATAAATTACTAGAACTTGTGTTCTTAATTAAATGCGTGTTTGAACATGAACAGTGGATTATAAGGGAATCGTTTCATTTGGTATCACATTAATGCTTTACTAAAGTGTGACGTGCCAAAAAGACATCAATCAGCTGACAGTTCATTTATCCATTATCTCCCACTTTATCCTCTATTAGGGTCGCAGTGGGGTTCCCCATTCCCATCCAGGGGAGAACATCTCGGGCGCTGGGCAGATAGACCCAGGCAATTTTTGAGAATTTAATTGACTTAATCCATGTTTTTGGACTGTGGGAGGAAACCGGAGAACCCGGAGGAAACCCACGCAGACAAGGGGAGAACATGGAAACTCCACCCAGATGGGGATTCAAACCGGGAATCCCCAGCGCTGAGAGGCGAACGTGCTAACCACTAAGCCACCGTGCCGTCCAGCTGACAGTTAAATAACAAAATACGTCAAGTGTGTAAACAATGCCTGCGATGTTCATAGATACTTAATAGCTTGTTCTTAATGACATCATTTAGAGAACACAGCTGCAACATGTATTATAATGAGAATCCATCGTTATAAATCATTGATGCTGCTGCTAATGGGCCACTTCATCCAGTAATGCATAGAGTGCTGCCTGGTTATGGGTTTCCACATGCCAGTTAATTAAATAAGAAATCTAATTACGGGATGTCATGTCTCACTAACTATGGTTGATGTGTTGACATTAAAGAAACCCTATATAGCCATACTGTTCACATGAACAAATTGACCACTACTGAACATAATGTTAAATATTCTGACCACTTTTGTACATAATGTCTGTGAAATAAGTAACATACCCACATTATTTAGTTATTTTTATTGTTTATACCACTCAGTGTATTATATATATATATATATATATATATATATATATATATATATATATATATATATATATATATATATATATAGATAGATAGATAGATAGATAGATAGATAGATAGATAGATATGTATGTATGTGTATGTGTATGTATATATATATATATATATATATATATATATATATATATATATATATATATGTTCATAGTTTGTACATGTTCATAGCTGTATATTTCATATTTATATCTGCTCGCAGCATGTACATGCTCATAGCTGTATATTTTATATTTATAATCTGTTTATAGTCTGTACATTCATATTTGTATATTCTACTCAACAAATTACCACTTTGTAATGTATATATTTATATATCTGCTAAAGCACTTCTGGATGGATGCAAACTGCATTTCGTTGTTTATAATGAGCAATGACAATAAAGTTGAACTCTATTCTATTCTATGAACATCTTAACGATCTGATATCGGCTAAAGTCAATTATAAAACGGGAATCAAACCTTGTTTTTTATATTATAGTGTGTTTGTAATGTTTTATTAAAGTAATAAGATGCTCGAGGTTGTGTATTATTGTGAATAAATCACAGGAAAGGTGTGTAACTGTACTCCGCTACACGTCGTGCCTTATAACACCTCTTTTCCATTATTTATTCACAATAATGCATGCCCTCTCGTACCTTATTGTTTTAGAATACTGGGCTTTTTTTATTAGTTTGGTTGTTTAAAATGTTGTCACTGCCTGTTGTAGCCACTTGCTAATTAGTTGTTTTATTTTGTTACTTATTTTATATTAGAATAATTAAGTGGCCCAGTGGTTTAGTGGTTAGCACGTTCACCTCTCAGTGCTACGGATTCCCGGTTTGAATCCCAATTTGGGTGGAGTTTCCATGTTCTCCCCGTGTCCGCATGGGTTTCCTCCGGGTTCTCCGGTTTCCTCCCACAGTCCAAAGACATGGATCAAGTCAATTGAGTTCTCCAAATTGCCCCATATAGAGTGTGTTTGAGTGAGTGAGTGTGTGCCCAGCAATAAATTGGTACCCTGTCCTGGGTTTATCTGCCCAGCGCCCGAAACGTTCTCCCCTGGATGGGCATGGGCATGGGGAACCCCCCCCCCCCTCCCCGCAACCCTAATAGAGGATAAAGCGGAAGATAATGGATGGATGGAATAATTAACTTTGATATACTTGATCTGGTGGCTTAGTGGTTAGCATGTTCTCCTCTCAGTACCTGGGTTTCAGGTTTGATTCAAAATCTGGATGGAGTTTCTTTGTTCTCCCCATACTCTCCGGGTTCTTCGTTTCCTCCCACAGTCCAAACATGGACTAAAGGTAAATGAAATGCTCTAAATTGCCCCATATAGAGTGTGTCTGTGTGAGTGAGTGTGTGCCCAGTGATAGATTGGCGTCCTGTCCTGGGTGTATCCGCCCAGCGCCCGAAACGTTCTCCCCTGGATGGTCATGGGGAACCTCACCATGACCCTAGTAGAGGATAAAGTGGAAGATAATGAATAAATACTTAAGCTGTGTCACAGAGGAATATTCGTAGAGCCAAATACCTCTCATCTTCCGTATGCGGGGCACAGGTGATTCTGGTAATACGAAAACGCTAAAATACCTCAAATATAATAATATTAAAATATATTTTTTTCGGAGAACGCAAGAGCCATTTATATTGCCAACATAGCGTCTCTGTGCACATCATGAATGGCTTTGCCGCCGCAAAAGGCAATTAAATATAGAATTTTTTACAATCCCGAAAAACATTTCATAAGGACCGGATTCTAATATTCAGTTTCTTTCTTCCACACAAGTCCTAGATTTACTGATACAACAACATTCTCTCTTTTGACTGTATGGACATTCCTGGGGCATTGGGAGTGTGCGTGTGTGTGTGTGCTGTTTAGAGGAAGAGGCATGTGTACAGAAAAGGGATTTGGTTCTGTTTTATTAGAATTAGTTCCCGTAGCCAATATCCACATGGAACTGGGTTCAAATTCATTGTTTATTATACGAAAGTAATCTCGGGCTCCGGTTATAACTTCAAACGCATATTTCTCAAGGTGAAATCCCACACAGATTCAACACACTATCTCACTATCTCATTATCTCACTATCTTCAGAGTGAAATGAGATTAAACGTGACCTGTTTAATCCCACTGTGCCATGAACACATCCATCCATTATCTTCCACTTTATCCTCTACCAGAGTCGTGTGTGGGGTGGGGGTTCCGCTGGGCAGATACACCCAGGACAGGATGCCAATCTATCACTGGGCACACACTCACTCACACAGACACACTGTATATGGGGTATATGGGGGGGTTAGGTTTAGAGTTACACTCTCAACTAGGTGTGGCTGGTTTCCTGAAGGTGTAGTCAGATCTTCATCCATGGCTCTGATGAAGCACTGCGGCTACGACGATTACTGGATGGAACCTGGATATTAATTGGACTGGTGGTCCTGCAGGGAGCCCTCAATGGACTTATATAGTTTTCCTGATGATAAGAGATTTTCCATTTGTTAAATATAGTCACCCGGCAATGCACATGTATGTATATGTGTGTGTGTGTATATATGTATATGTATATATATATATATATATATATATATATATATATATATATATATATATATATATATATATATATATATATATATATTTTTTTTTTTTTTTTTTTTTTTTACTTTTGGTCTTTTCTTCTTCCCTCTCACCACTTTCGTATACCTCTTTTTTTTCTTTTTCTGTTTCCATCTTCGTGTCTGCTGTACTGATATGATCCCCAAAAGTATTTATAATAAAGTGTTAAATATATACCAAGTGGAGCATCATGGTGAAATGCCTGTATGCTCCACTTGTAAAATCAAAACTGTTGGGCCTGATTTAGACACTCAGACATCAATCCTGAGTTTCACAGTGCCAGACAGGACACGGAAAAAAAAAAAAAAAAAAAAAAAAAAAAAAAAAAAAAAAAAAAAAAAAAATTATATATATATATATATATATATATATATATATATATATATATATATATATATATATATATATATATATATAGTCACCCGGTCTTCACACAATCTGTGTCTGGAGTTCTATTGGACTGGCGGTCCTGCAGGACGTCCTCAATGGACTTATATAGTTTTTAATTGTTAAATACAGGTCACCTGATCACTACACAATCTGTACATTAGTGTTCTACACTGTTGATGCTACCCGGCCGCTCGAGGAGGATGAGTCCCCACTGAGTCTTGGTCCTCACAAGGTTTCTTCCTTAAAATAACAACATAACGGGGAGTTTTTTCTTGCCACTGTCGCTTCAGCTTGCTCTTTGGGGTTTAAAGGCTTATAACACTGTAAAGCTGCTTTGTGACGATGTACTGTTGTAAAAAAAAACACTATATAAATAAATTACTTGAACTTGATTTGGAGAATTCAATTGACCTTGATCCATGCGGACACGGGGAGGACATGGAAACTCCACCCAGATTGGGATTCGAACCTGGATTCCCAGGGCTGAGAGGTGAATGTGCTAACCACTAAACCACCGTGCTGCCGCCATGGACACAGAATTAGGAGAACGTTTATTTTTCACTGACTGTAGTACAACCTGCAGGTCTGAGGCTACATGACCAGGTTAAAGGTTTGGCTGCATTACATCACTGCATGCACATGATCAGCTGTCACTGATCAGCTGTTAGCTGCAAAGTAAAGAACCAAAACTATGAATACATCTTTTAAATAATGTCAACTTCCAGATCGTGATAAAGAAACTCTTAGATCTTATGCTACATTAAATACAAATTCCGCAGGGTGGTTTTTAAACAGGGCGGCACGGCGGTTTAGTGTTTAGCAGGTTCTCCTCTCAGCACTAGGGATTCCCAGTTCGAATCCCATCTGGTTGGAGTTTCCATGTTCTCCCCATGTCCGCGTGGGTTTCCTCCGGGTTCTCCGGTTTCCTCCCACAGTCCAAAAACATGGATCAAGGTCAACTGAGTTCTCCAAATTTCCCCATATAGAGTGTGTCTGTGTGAGTGAGTGTGTCCTGGGTGCCCGACACATTCTCTCCTGGATGGGAATGGAGAACCCCACCGCGATCCTAATAGAGGATAAAGCGGAAGATAATGGATGGATGGATTTTAAACAACAAAGCACATAACCCCGCATGCCACGTCGTTTTAATGGTGAAATATAAAGAGATGTTCAGCAGGAGCTTACTTGCGACGAGACATTCGTTCTCCAGTGGTCGGAAGAGCACCGTGACTTTATCCAGATCCTGCAGAGCTGCCTTCGTGTCTTCCAGCATGGTGCGCTCCTCCTTCTGTCACACACAGCAGAGCAACAGCTTAACAACAGGGATGTGCTTTTATCTGTTTACTACACACTGACTGCAAAATGAGAACGCTCTCTGTTCTCTCTTCACTGTTCAGAGTTCTGTTTCAAATATATTTTACTGAAACTGAACGTCAACAATCACAAAGTTCAAAGAAATCTGATTTAGTACAAACATCTTCAACATGCAAGTAAAAACAAATAAAAACCTCGAAGAAATCACTTGTAGAACTTCAGGGACATCTTATCACACACACACACACACACACACACACACACACACACACACACACACACACACACACACACACACACACACACAGACAGACACATACACACACACACATACACACACTCACATACATACATTCACACACATACATATATATATATATATATACACACACACACACACACACACACACATTCACATACACACACATACATACATTCACACACATACATATATATATATATATATATACACACACACACACATTCACACACTCACATTCACACACATACACATAAATATACATACACATACATACACAAACACACATTCACACACACATACATACACATACACACACATTCACATACATACACAAACACACACTCACATACATACACAGAAACATATTCACATACACACACACACTCACATACACCCACACATTCACATACACATACTCACATTCACATACACCCCCCCCCCACACACACACACTCACATACACCCACACATTCACATACACATACACACATTCACATACACCCCCCCCCACACACACTCACATACCCCCACACATTCACATACACATACACATACTCACATACACACATTCACATACACCCCCCCCCCACACACACACACATTCATTCACACACACACATTCATTCACATACACCCCCCCCCCCCACACACACACACACACATTCATTCACACACACACATTCATTCACATACACCCCCCCCCCCACACACACACACACACATTCATTCACATACACACACTCATTCATTCACACACACACACACACACATTCATTCACATACACACACACACATTCACACACACATTCATTCACACACACACACACACACACACTCATTCACACACACACACACACACACTCATTCACATACACACACACATTCACATACACACACACACACATTCATTTACATACACACACACACTCATTCACACACACACACACACATTCATTCACATACACACACACACACACACACACACATTCATTCACATACACACACACACACACACACACACATTCATTCACATACACACACACACACACACACACACATTCATTCACATACACACACACACACACACACACACACACACTACCTTTGAATCTGATATGCAGTTGAAGAAGAAAAGCATCCTGCTCTTTCAGACTCACCACATGAGGCAGCAGTGTGGACTGGAAATTCATCAGCACTCCGATCGCTGAGATCTGTTCCAGCCACTTACGGCTGACCTCCTTACAGTCATCTTCATATTCGCCATTATTGTTGAAGCGAAGGTTGAGGGCCCATACCAGTTGCTCTGCAAGTGCGCACAGCGCCCCCACCAGGGCCTGGCAGAAAATCACATCCCGCCGTAACTGCAGCTCGGTATCTGAAAGAAGAGAAAGAAAACATTTAGATTCGATCATTTAGCAAACGCTTTCATCCAAAGCGACATACGAATGAGAACACAAGTCAGGAGTTATGAAGAAACCAGCGCCTTTTTTTATATCAGGTGTTTGTGGAAGAGATGTGTTTTGAGATGTTTCTTAAAGATGCTGAGTGACTCCGCCTTATGGACAGAGTTGGGAAGGTGGTTCCACCATTTAGTAGTGGCGAACGAGACGGAGTGAGAATTAGCACCACGGTGAGGTTGACATTCATCACCAGAGTGAAGTGAACGAGTCGGAGTGGATTTTGGAAATATAGAGTGAAGGTAAGAGGGGGCAGATCCAGAGATTGTCCTGTAGATCAGAGTCAGTGTCTTATACTGAATGCAGCAGCTACAGAGAGCCAATGGAGAGAGAGAGAGAGAGAGAGAGAGAGGTAATGGAGTGACATGAGTTCACTTGGGTGGTTGAACACAAGTCGGGTTGCAGAATGTTGAATCAGTTATAGAGGTCTGATTGTGCAAGCTGGGAAACAAAACACAACGGTTATGAATTTCAGACGCATGGGAAGGGAAGAAAAACTAAAAATAGTAACAAGACTAATAAGAATAGATGAGCGTAATAGAGGCGGCACGGTGGCTTAGTGGTCAGCACATTAACCGCTCAGCATTGGGTGGAGTTTCCATGTTCTCCCCGTGTCTGTGTGGGCTTCTTCCGGGTTCTCCGGTTTCCTCCCAAAGTCTAAAAACAATGGATCAAGGTCAACTGAATTCTCCAAATTGTCCCATATAGAGTGTGTCCATGTGAGTGCAAATACTAAAACAAAAGGGGCTCTTTTCAAACTGTTCCCACAAATATGGAAGCGTACAATTGTATAAAATGCACGGCAAGGTGACTGATTTCATACACATGTGATAAAAGGACTAAATAAAACAGAATACACTGTTTTAAAGGCGTGTCCCAGTACTTTTGTTTATATAGAGTATATATATACATAACATATTTATGCATAATGTTATTTAGCAGGTACTTTTCATTCATTCATTATCTCCCGCTTTATCCTCTATTAGGGTCGCGGTGGGGTTCCTCATGCCCATCCAGGGGAGAACGTCTCGGGCGCTGGGCAGATAGACCCAGGACAGGGCGCCAATCCATCGCTGGGCACACACTCACTCACACAGACACACTCTATAGGGGGCAATTTTGAGAATTCAATTGACTTGATCCATGTTTTTGGACTGTGGGAGGAAACCGGAGAACCCGGAGGAAACCCACGCGGACATGGGGAGAACATGGAAACTCCACCCAGATGGGGATTCGAACCGGGAATCCCTAGCGCTGAGAGGTGAACGTGCTAACCACTAAGCCACCGTGCCGCCCTAGCAGGAACTTTTATTTTTAAATTGCCCTATATAGAGTGTATTTGTGTGAGTGAGTGAGCCCAGTGATAGATGTATCTGTGTATCTTGGGTGTATCTGCCCAGAGCCTGAGACTTTCTCCCCTGGATGGGCATGGGGAACCCCCCCGCGACCCTAATAGAGGATAAAGCGGAAGATAATGGATAGATGGAGCGTTATAGAGGCCGGCTTTTTTCCCAGGGTCCCGCTGCGTATAAACCCTGCGCGACTTCTGCAATGATATCATCCATTTGCATGTTTTCTACCGTGCTCTACGAGATATAAACACCATGTGTTTTGTTGTTTATTATGGCGTCTTTGTTGGAAACTTGCTCATGTTCCCTGAGTCCAAAGTTTATTAATGCAAAGCTGTGGGCATTAATGGGACTGCTGTGTTTCAAACCTGACAAACACATTCAGAGCAGTTAACACGTCCACAAAGAGGAAAGGCATCTAAAACGATAAAGAGCAACAGCAGATCAGGGAGTGTGTGTGTGTGTGTGTGTGTGTGTGTGTGTGTGTGTGTGTGTGTTTCAGGAGAACAGCATAGAACAGACAAAGGATCAGCTTTCCCCTCACACTCGCCATAACTGTTATGTCTCTCAGTGAATGACCCAGGAGAGGAATTCACTCTCTTATTCAAAGTCTCTTCTTACGTCTAACCCTGTGAACCGTCAGTGAGAAGCTCTCATGATCTATATTCCAATAAAACATTCATCTTCATCACTACATACAATTAACAGCACTCGATCCCCGAAAAGCATGCAATCATGAAATAAGCATTAATCACAACATCATTATTACATTTATATTAAAAGGAAACACAATTAAAGAGGGGTGGCAGCACGGTGGTTTAGTGGTTTGCACGTTCTCCTCTCAGCACTAGTGATTCCCGGTTCGAATCCCAATCTGGGTGGAGTTTCCATGTTCTCCCCGTGTCCGCGTGGGTTTCCTCCGGGTTCTCCGGTTTCCTCCCACAGTCCAAAAACATGGATTTAGTAAAATGAATTCTCTAAATTGCCCCATTTAGAGTGTGTTTGTGTGTGTGGGTGTGTGCCCAGTGATAGATTGGCACCCTGTCCTGGGTGTATCTGCCCAGCACCCTTAAACCTTCTCCCCTGGATGGGCATGGCGACCCCCCATCCCCCCGCGACCCTAATAGAGGATAAAGCGGAAGATAATGGATGGACATTTAAATGAAACAAAAATATGCGGGGGTGATGGCACGGTGGCTTAGTGGTTAGCACGTTCT
>JAFMOC010000253.1:432500-450000 GCA_019802505.1 Corydoras sp. C115
GCTCATTGGTCACCGTACCACAGTGTTTACCAGCAGGTTAAGAGTTACAGCATTTTTGGTTTGGTGTGCTTGCTTTATGATATAAATGTAAATAATAAACACATTCCGGGAGAAGGAACTTTCGTAATACTGTTCCTGGAACTTTTAGTGCTGATCAGGTAGTTTGGGAGCTGGGAAATCCCTTAAATATGGACGCGGCTGCAAGACGTCAGGACCTGAATTAAAAATACGTCTCTAAACTAATAAAAACTGGTTCGTGCTGTTATTTAGTTGTTACTTGGTTGTGATCTAGAATCTGAAATCTGAGGCCAGGACTTATTTATTAAATTGGTCAAACTAAGTTGAAGTTCAAGTAATTTATTTATAGAGCTCTTTTTACAAAAGTACATTGTCACAAAGCAGCTTTACAGTGTTATAAACCTTTAAACCCTCAAAGGTTTAAAAAGAGCAAAGAGCAAGCTGAAGTGACAGTGGCAAGAAAAAATTCTCTGTTATGTTGTTATTTTGGGCAGCACTGTGGCTTAGTGGTCAGCACGTTCGCCTCTCAGCGCTAGGGATTCCCGGTTCGAATCCGCATCTGGGTGGAGTTTCCATGTTCTCCCCATGTCTGCGTGGGTTTCCTCCGGGTTCTCCGGTTTCCTCCCACAGTCCAAAAACATGGATCAAGACAATTGAATTCTCAAAATTGCCCCATATAGAGTGTGTCTGTGTGAGTGAGTGTGTGCCCAGTGATGGATTGGCGCCCTGTCCTGGGTCTATCTGCCCAGCGCCCGAGACGTTCTCCCCTGGATGGGCATGGGGAACCCCACCGCGACCCTAATAGAGGATAAAGTGGGAGATAATGAATGAATGAATGAATGTTATTTTAATGAATTGTTATTTTAAGAAAGAAACCTTGTGTGGACCAAGACTCAGTGGGGGACTCATCCTCCTTGAGCGGCCAGGCAGCATCAACAGTGTAGGACACTAATGTACAGATTGTGTAGTGATCATGTGACCTGTATTTAACAATTAAAAACTATATAAGTCCATTGAGGACGTCCTGCATTACTCGTTGCAGCCACAATGCAGTAATCGTAGCCACAATGCTCCAGCAGAGCCATGTATGAAGAGCTGACTACACATGACACCTCAAGGAAACTAAGCTTGTCCTTAAACAGACTGAGAATCGAACTGGGGATAGGTGCTTTGCTCAAGGGCACTTCGGCTGGGACCTTCAGGGCACAAGGCTGGTTCCTTAACCATAAACATTATGGTTTATATATATAAATGGTCTAAAATACCTTCTTCCACAATCCAGACTCTCATTATAAGCTATATGAAGCATTTACAGGCTGTTATTTTTGCGAATAACAGTACTAAATACTAAATATTGAGTTAAGTATTTTTTTTTTTGGTGTCCAAATTTATGCACCTGCCTAATTTTGTTTTTTGCACACTTTCTGTAAATCAAATAAACTTCATTTCACTTCAGTATATATATATATATATATATATATATATATATATATATATATATATATATATATATATATATATATATATATATATATATATATATATATTCTGCCATGTATTTTTACACATACACACTTCCTAACTGTTCTGACATCACTGCTCTGAAATGCACAACCACCTTCCTGCACAGTAATGCAAACCAGACTTGAAACCTCTGAAAAAACAATTCAAAGCGTACCTGATTAAACAGATGCTCTAAACATCCATGAAGCTTGTCCTGTTTGTCGAGTGGAATCTGCATGTCACAAGGCAGTTCGTCTCCTAAAAGTTCAAAACATTGTGTTATCAGGACGCAACTCACAATCCGAATCACTTTACTTCGCCGAGTATGCTACACATACAAGGAATATGTCTTGATGAGTACACACATGTACGACATGTGACATACTAAAATCAACAAGACAGCACAGACTAGACTAAACACGAAATAAACAGAAATTAGTATGAAATTATAACACGATCGGGTAGTTTAAAGCAGTAAATAGGGGATGTCTGGACATGTGGGACATGCATGTATATGTATGTCTGTAAATGTATGGGATCTCATACTAAACTACCCCTACACGCTTATTGATGGGGACACAATAGGTAGAAAGTCCATAGCCTGATTCTCATGTGGACAGACTGGAACCTTTCTATGTAAACTTCGCATGTTCTTGTCCAGTCTTGTGGGGTATTATTGGAAAGTCCGATTTCCTTCCACAATGCAAAGAAACACAGTTCATGTGAACTGGAATCAATAAAACATCACATGGAAAACATGGTAACGATTCTGTCATGTATTTTCCTGTCTTTCATTTGAAGAATGTTAGGATAGGCTATAGTAGCCTCAAAGACCCTAATTAGAACATAAGATCAGTGTCAGGTCTTACCTGAGCCCATTTCATCACTGCCAAGATAAGAGCTGTTACTGCGTACACTCGTGTAGGAGAGCACGGAGTCCCGATTACTGTTACACTCACTGCAACATACAGAGACGAAAGAATATCATCATTCATCAAGCTGAAATCAGATAGGTGGGTGGGTCGGTAGGTAGGTAGGTAGGTGGGTGGGTGGGTGGGTGGGTGGGTTGGATAGGTAGGTAGGTAGGTGGGAAGGTAGGTAGGTAGGTGTATACATAAGTAGATAGATAGATGGGTAGGTAGATAGGTTGGTAGCTATATAGGTAGATGGGTAAATGTATAGGTAGATAGGTAGATGGGTAAGGAGGTAGACAGATAAATAAGTAGGTGGGTAGATAGGTTGGTAGATATATAGGTAGGTGGGTGGGTGAATGGATGGATAAGTAGGTGGGTAGAAAGGTTGGTAGTTATATAGTTAGATGGGTAAATGGGTGGATATACTGTACAGTACAGATAGATAGTTGGGTAGGTAGGTGTATATATAAGTAGGTAGGTAGATAGATAGATAGATAGATAGATAGATAGATAGATAGATAGATAGATAGATAGATAGATAGATAGATAGATAGATAGATAGATAGGTAGATAGATAGGTAGATAGGTAGGTAGGTAGGTAGGTAGGTAGGTAGGTAGGTAGATGGGTAAGGAGGTAGATAGATAAGTATGTGGGTAGATAGTTTGGTAGATATAGATAGGTAGATATAGATATAAGTAGATAGGTAAATAGGTAGGTAGCTGGATAGGTAGGTAGGTAGGTGGACAGATAGACAGTTCATTAATCAGACAGTTTATTGATCACAAGGGGAAATTTGGCTGTTCCATATTGCACACGGTAATGTAAACAACAAACATAGAAGCAGAAATATAAAAACTAAATATAACATACAACATAAAAATATCCAAGTAGACATATGAATGAAAAACAAAGATAAAACACAAACTAAAGAATCTAAACTAACTCTGACAGTGAGTATGTAGTGGGTAAACAGTTAGCTGTGTCCAGTTGTGTATATAAATATATAAATATATCAAATCAAATTTCATTCAGAATTATTTACGAATTAAAATTGATTTTCTGTGCTATTGGTTTGAGACGTTATCTCTCTGTTCTGCAGTTCTGTCTTTTTTCTGCTCGTGTCTGTAAAGATGTGCAGCACACGAGACCGTGGATCTGATAACACTCATCACGCTGTCTCTTCAGCTCATCCCACAGGTTGTTCTATGTTGTTCGGGTCAGAGGTCACGCTGATTATGTTAAACCCTTTGATCTGTGGTCACGGAACCATTTGGGTGTTCTGTTTAGTTTACTTCAAACTTCTTGACGAAAGCACTCGAGTTTAATTTCTATATCATAGAGCAAACGTGGGGGGCACGGTGGCTTAGTGGATAGCATGTTCTCCTCTCAGCACTAGGGAATCCCGGTTCGAATCCTAATCTGGGTGGAGTTTCCATGTTACATTTACATTTACATTTAGCTTTTATCCAAAGTGACTTACAAATGAGAACATCACAAGTCAGTAGTTATGAAGAAAACCAACTACACTGTAGAATTATCAAACCTGATTGTTATTGTTAAGGCAAGGTAGCTCAAGGTAGCTCAGTGGTTAGGGTAGACAGATTTGTCAGCATGATGTTTAATGAAGGTTTATAATAATATACTATATATATATGTATATCCAGTGGTTAGGGCATCCAGTGGTTAGGGCAAACTGAAGGTTGTGGGTTCAAATCCCAGCTCCACTGAAGATACCAGTGTGGGTCCTGGAGCAAGACCCTTAACCCTCATTGCTCCGGATATGTTGAGATTAACCCTGTGTTCACCTTGTAAGTCGCTTTGGATAAAAGAGTCCAGTAAATGACCAAATGTATGTAAATGTATTTGATGCTGCACCCCGCCCCTTTTTTCCTAAAACAGGTATTTGTTAAAAAGATGCGTCTTCAGTAGTTTCTTAAAACTGTTTAGTGATTCTGCCTTATGGACAGAGTTGGGAAGATGGTTCCACCATTTTGCAGTGGATGCCACGGAGTGAGAATGAGCTCCTCGGTGAGGTGGAATCACCAGGAGGCAATCATCACTGGAGCAAAGTGAACGAGTCGGAGTGTATTTTGAAAAGATAGAGTGAAGGTAAGAGGGGGCAGATCCAGAAATGGTTTTGTAGATCAGAGTCAGTGACTTGTACTGAATGCAGCAGCTACAGGGTCCGCATAGGTTTCCTCCGGGTTCTCCGGTTTCCTCCCACAGTCCAAAAACATGGATCAAGTCAATTGAGTTCTCCAAATTGCCCCATATGGAGTGTGTCTGTGTGAGTGAGTGTGTGCCCAGCGATAGATTGGCGCCCTGTCCTGGGTCTATCTGCCCAGCGCCCGAAACATTCTCCCCTGGATGGGCATGGGGAACCCCCCACGACCCTAATAGAGGATAAAGCGGGAGATAATGGATGGATGGATAGATTAAACGTTTCACTGTTGCGAAGCCTTAATTAACACCTGCAGTTCCTCAACTGTGCACTGACATCATCATTTCGGGAAGGTTTGAATCATCTCCAGTTTATTATAAGCAACATTGTAACAGTTTCTGGGTTTCTGGCGCGCTTTAACCATCTTTTATTAGGTTTACCAAGAAAGACCGGTGTGTGTTTGTTGGGGGCCTGTATGCATGCTGTAAACCCGGTGAGACGTTCTGTGAGCTAAACGCTTTCAAGTAAAGACTTTAAAATGGGGATAAAAGGTTAAACGCCATGATAATTCATAACATCCAGTGTAATGTCAGAACTGGAAATGGTACAAGTGTCAGCAGACTAAATGCTCTTAATGTCCTGGGATTGACATAAGTGTTGTAATGGGTCTTGGGAGGTTATGAAATCAGTGGAATCTCAGCAAGAGTAAAGAACACAATAACTACACTGCTTTAACAGAAATAAAACGGAAAATGTTTGAATGAATAAATGGGCTGTCATCTTAATTTTACTATAACATTAACCCAGTGCTTCTCAAATAGTGGGGCGCGCCCCCCTGGGGGGGCGCAGTGCGGTGCCTGGGGGGGGCGCATAACAAGATATCACAGAGCAAGTGATATTAAGTGCATTGAACAAACCCTCAAGAGTCAACATGGAAAAATATTTAACAGAGATGAGGAGAGAGACGAAGATAACGAGAGTCAACAAAAGTCAACTGAAAGCTAAATGATGAAGTGTATGTAGCGCCTGGCTTCACTGTATCTGTAACTTCACTGTAACTGTAACTTCACTGTAACTGTAACTTCACTGTAACTGTAACTTCACTGTAACTTCACTGTAACTGTGACTTCACTGTAACTTCACTGTAACTGTAACTTCACTGTAACTGAGGTGGAGACGAAGAAAGAACGGTGTGTCTTCTGTGTCTTAAAATGTTGGCAGCGGACAGCGTGAAATAAATGAAGGCGTCACTTAAAGACATTCCACCCCGATCACGCTGATAACCACTTGAGTTTTTTAATCGTAAACGTGACGCGTATAACCAGCAATCATCCCGCTTTATGAAAACTACATCAGAAAAGCTGTGCTGCAGAACGGGCGCGTTGGAGACATCAGTTCTGACTTCCTCACAAAAAAAAAAAAAAAAAAAACTGCACAAATCGTTGTATTCATTTTAGTTTTGTAGGTTAAAGTGTTAATAAATTGAGCTCCTGAATGAATATTGCTGATGAATTTGAATTTATTATTATTTATTGATTTTTTGTAATTTCATTTTTCAGTATCAAATGCAGTCAGTTCAAAAACGTTTCACCTTTAAATAAGGATTTCATTTGTTTCTGTTACAAACAAAGTTAATCAAATTATTTTGTTCTATGTTGATCTTGTCATGATCGTCCGTTTTTCCCCGGGAGGAGGGCGGCTAACGCGGAGATATGGCTGCGTTCAGCCGCTCGCGCCTAGTGAGCGCTCCCGGGTACCGACCACGCGGGGAAAATTACGTGCGTCGGTCCACGGCGAACGCTCCCACGGTACACGACCCACGCGGAGAAGGTGCGCAGCGCCGTACCGTGGTTTTGCGCGGAAGGAGAGTCCAAGACACCGGGATAAAATCCAAAAGGTTAAATTTAATAAAAATTGGTGACGGGACACCAACGAAAATGGGGAACAAACGAACAACATAACACTGGGTATAGGAACCACAAAATAAAGACGTGCGCAGTATGGAGGGGTAAAACAGATTAAATAGAAAACCAACTAAACATGTGACAAACCCAACCAATCACCCAAGTGAGACAATGAGGACCGACAACGAGGGACAGGTGCAGCAGGTGCTCATGACACACAGAGCAGGTGCTCGTGACAGATCTATATTTCTTTCTTTTTAGTTTTCTTTATTGTTAATAAGGAGACATTGTTATAAAAGAGCTGTACTTAGAACAAACTTATAGACAAATCATACTACAGTGGGCGTGTAAAAATACTTTATCCCATTTTGTCATGTGGGGGGGGGGGGGTGAGGTGAGTGTGTGTGTGTGTGTGTGTGTGTGTGTGTGTGTGTGTGTGGGGGGGGGGGGGGGCGCAAAATGTTTTCTTCTTCCTAGGGGGGCTTAACAGAAAATAAATGAGAATCACTGCATTAACCGGAAGAACGGTGGCTTAGTGGTTAGCATGTTCTCCTCTCAGTGCTGGGGATTCCAGGTTCAAATCCCAATCTGGGTGGAGTTACCATGTTCTCTCCAGGACCGCGTGGGTTTCCTCCGGGTTCTCCGGCTTCCTCCCACAGTCCAAAATTATGGATTGAAGCTAAAGTGAATGCACTAAATTGCCCCATATAGTGTGTGTCTGTGTGAGTGAGTGTTCGCAGCATTTCCCTTAACTCTCATTGCTCCAGGGATTCTGTATCAATGTTTTGGGTGTTGGGGTTCCCCATGCTCATCCAGGGGAGAACGTTTCGGGCACTGGGATACAACTAGGACAGGGTGCCAATCTATCACTGGGCACTCACTCACACAGACACACTCCAAATGGGGCAATTTGGAGAATTCAATTGACCTTGATCCATGTTTTCGGACTGTGGGAGGAAACCGGAGAACCCGGAGGAAACCCACGTGGACACGGGGAGAACATGGAAACTCCACCCAGATTGGGATTCGAACCGGGAAACCCTAGTGCTGAGAGGCAAACGTGCCAACCACTAAACCACCATGCTGCCCTCAAGGTCAATTGAGTTCTCCAAATTGCCCCATATAGAGTGTGTTGTGTGAGTGAGTGTGTGCCCAGCGATAGATTGGCACTCTGTCCTGGGTGTATCTGCCCAGCGCCCGAAACATTCCCCGGATGGGCATGGGGAACCCCCCGTGACCCTAATAGAGGATAAAGCGGGAGATAATGGATGGATGGATGGAGAAACATATGGAATGTGTGATATGAGTGCCTTCAACAACTTGAAAGCACGAACCTTTGAGCCGAAATACAAAAATGAACTTTCATCAATATAAAGACTATAAATAGAGCATGTTTCATACCAACTGAGCTTTAAACTAATGTTTTACAAAAGCTGGATAAGTCAAGACCGCAAATCATTCTTCATTTCGAAGGGAAAGGAAAACAATGAAACCAAAACAAGAGCCATTCAGAAAGCAATCCTTCAGTATGAGCACACAGGACGATGGGGGTCGTCATTTCTCAGTAATCTCGATTAAGTCATGCAATCAGCTGATTAAGAGTAAAAAGTTTTTTTTTTTCTCCAGAAATAGTGCAAAAGTCTGACATCAGTTCTCGGAAGTGCGAGTTCTGATGTCTGACATCACCCACTCAGAAGATACACGGTTTTAATGGTGGTGGGTTGCATAATGGAAGAGTGTGGAAACAGAGCCACTTAGTTAAACCTGCAGTGTGCAGTCAGCATGCTTTTAACGGGCAGACTGATCGACCCCGCTCAGATCGCTCGTCCTAAAACGACTCAAACCCTACAAGAGCAATTGAAGGCCCAGGGTGAAAAAAACAAACCCCGGCGACATAATGGACGTGGCTGGAGTTTGACTGTTGAGCAAAGTAATGGCGCATGGCCACACGAAAAGATAAATGTGATCTGGAGTGCAACATCTGTTCCACAGGAGGAGCAGCGGTGCAGCCTGAAAGGCAGCAGGGGACCGTAATAAACTCAAGTCCGCATGAGTTAATCAGCTTCATTTATGCAGAACAAACATGCTGTTGCCGTCATAAACAGCGCCACTCGGTGACCTCCAAATAGAATCAACAAAATCGAGTCACTAATCCTGCAATAGACAACCTGAAACTATTTTTCCATGCGCATAAACAAAGCGGTCATGTTCAAATCACACTTACATAAGCATGGACGGCGTTACCAAAGACCCACGAGCGCTTATTTGTATATATTTGTATTATAACAAATTTCCCTCTTTTTCGTTGGCTGAGAGTCTGTCTGTGGGATATGGACTGAAACATTTGTAAGATCATATTTAATGAGAAGATGTGACCTTGTAGTAATCTTTAGGCATGGGAGTCAAGGCCCGCGGGCCATATCCGGCCCGTAATCCAATTCTACCCGGCCTGCTAGATCATTTTTTATCAATCTATTATTATTGTTATGAATGGTTTGAGCTAGGTGGTTTAGCGGTTAGAATGTTCTCCTCTCAGCTCTAGGGATTCCCGGTTCGAATCCCCATCTGGGTGGAGTTTCCATGTTCTCCCCGTGTCCATGTGGGTTTCCTCCGGGTTCTCCGGTTTCCTCCCACAGCCAAAAAACATGGATCAAGTCAAATGAGTTCTCCAAATTGCCCCATATAGAGTGTATTTGTGTGCGTGTCTGTGTGTGTGCCCAGCAATAGATTGGCACCCTGTCCTGGGTGTATCTGCCCAGCATCCGAAATGTTCTCCCCTGGATGGGCATGGGGAACCCCCCCTCAACCCTAACATAGGATAAAGCGGGGGGTTTTGAATGAATGAATGGTTTGGCGATATGATTTTTGGAACATGCTCATATTTTAAATTTGTATGATTTTAACATGGTTTAGTGGTTAACACGTTCACCTCTCAGTGCTTCCAGGTTCGAATCCCCATCTGGGTGGAGTTTCCATGTTCTCCCCGTGTCTGTGTGGATTTCCTTGGGTTCTCTGGTTTCCTCCCACAGTCCAAAAACATGGATCAAGGTCAACTGAATTCTCCAAATTGCCCCATATAGAGTGTGTTTGAGTGTGAGCAAGTGTGTGCCCAGCGATAGATTGGCGTCATGTCCTGGGTGTATCTGCCCAGCACACGAAATGTTCTCCCCTGGGTGGGCATGGGCACCCCCCCCCATGACCCTAGTAGAGGATACACCCAGGAAAGGGTGCCAATGTATCTTTTACACTCACACTGTCATGGGGCAATTTAGAGCATTCCATTTACCTTAAATCCATGTTTTTAGACTGTGGGAGGAAACCGTAGAACCCGGAGGAAACTCACGTGGACACGGAGAGAACATGGAAACTCCACCCAGATTGGAATTCAAACCTGGAATCCCTAGCGCTGAGAGGAGAACATGCTAACCACAAAGCCACCGTACAGCCCGGACAAAAACTTGATTAAATTAACTATTTATTGCAAACAATCTACAACTGTAACAGCATTTGTATCGGTTCTCGACCAAATTAGAGTCAGGATTTGCTTCGGAAAACATCCTTCATCACTTTTGAGACTAATCAATAACCCAGATTGCTCTGATGGGTGTATTCCTCACCTGTAAGAGTCTCTGTAGCTCATTGTGTCATGTCCTGAATCCTCCTGGTCATCCTCATTTACTTTAAAACACACTCTTTTGCTTTGAATGGGCTCCTCGTGCACAGGAGATGTGGGGGGTGCCGTGTCCTCGGAGGGAGGCTCTGAACTCTGAGGCTGGATGGGTCCAGTGATGGAGGACAGGAGACTACGGGGAAACAGACAATGACAGAACGTTATTTTGCAAACCTTTAGAACAGGGCCCACACCTTCTGGTCCGAGATCAACTTTTCCATTGGACGGGTCATCGAGATCTACCAGGGTTCATCTTTTTTTTTTTAAGGCTTTTATATTTTACACACATCAGGTTAGTGTTGTTGAATCAGCATAGAAAAGACGGCTTCATGGAAATTGTTCTGTTATTAAACACATTCCAGCAAATAGCATGACAATGGAACTTGTAATGGAAGTGTAATGGTTATTTGGTAAATCAGCAAATGCATTTTGAGTTTGACATTGTAAAAAAATATTCATCCTCACACTCTAAATGGGGCAAAGTCCTTCACTCGTCTTGTCAGTCAAATAAAGTGAAAAAACACAAACAGAAACTATCTAATGTAGATGATTCGCGAGGCGGTGCTTCGGATTGGTTTTGGGAACAGCGAGAGAGACGTGGGGGGGGGGTAGAGATTCAGATTCAGAATGAATCCATTATTCACTTCTTAATCTTCTGCTTTATCCTCTATTAGGTCGTGGGGGGGTTCTTCATGCCCATCCAGGGGAGAACGTTTCGGGCGTTGGGCAGATACACCCAGGACAGGGCGCCAATCTATCACTGGACACAAACTCACAGACACGCATACAAACACACTCTATATGGGGCAATTTGGAGAACTCAATTGACTTGATCCATGTTTTTGGACTGTGGGAGTCGCACGTGGACACGGGGAGAACATGGAAACTCCACACAGATTGCGATTCCAACCGGGAATCCCTAACGCTGAGAGGAGAACGTGCTAACCACTAAACCACCGTGTCACCCATCCATCCATTATCTTCCGCTTTATCCTCTATTAGGGTCGCGGGGGGTTCTTCATGCCCATCCAGGGGAGAACGTTTCGGGCGTTGGGCAGATACACCCAGGACAGGGCGCCAATCTATCACTGGACACAAACTCACAGACACGCATACAAACACACTCTATATGGGGCAATTTGGAGAAATCAATTGACTTGATCCATGTTTTTGGACTGTGGGATGAAACCGGAGAACCTGAGGAAACCCACACGGACACGGGGAGAACATGGAAACTCCACCCAGATGGGGATTCGAACTGGGAACCCCTAGTGCTGAGAGGAGAACGTGCTAACCACTAAGCCACCATGCCGCCCCAGAATGAATCACATTGTGTGTTAAAATGTGTGTGTGTATAATGCTTCAGATCCTGTGCTGTAAAAAAAGTGCTGATACGTGATAAACGCTGATAGGCGCTTTTTTTTTTCAATCCTCCATCGCGATCTACCCAACACCCCTGCATGATCCACGTATTGGGCCCCCCTGCTTTAGAGTATTCTTTAAGAGTTGTTAGTGTGTAATTTAAATGTCAAACAAGTGAGAGGTAGACACATAGGCAGTCCCTGGTTTCTGGTGTGTAATGGGTTTCATCTGCGTCTGGACTTGGATGTAAACATTTCCAGACGATTTCCCAAAGTAGCGAAGTGAAGTATAAAGGCGAGGTTGTGGGTGAGGTTGTGGGTGCTCTGGTGTGGTGGAGACACACCCCACTGACTAAAGAACTAAAAAGCCACCATAATGGTGATTGGTAACACAGTCGGTTCGAGACCACCAAATAAGAGCTACTCAAGCGTTTATTACGACTCAACACTGGTTTTTGATTTTGTGGTGTGTAAAGTGATTTATTTGCCTACTGTGCTTACACACAGAGGAATTTGTCCTCCACATTTAACCCAACCGTTCAGTGAAACACACACATATACACACACTGGTGAAGTGAGCACATGTGCCGGAGTGGTGGGCAGCCTTGAATACGGCACCTGGGGAGCAATTGGGGTTAGGTGCCTTGACCAAGGGCACTTTAGCCAGGGTACTTGGTGGGATCAGGAATCGAACCAGATACCTTCAGGTCACAAGGCTGGTTCCTTAACCACAACTGCCCAATGCCAATGACTGCCACGGTTTTTAGGCTGGAGCTTATAATAATCCCGAATCAGCAAAACTGGTCACGAGGAAGGGGCGGCACGGTGGCTTAGTGGTTAGCATGTTCTCCTCTCAGCACTAGGGATTCCCGGTTCGAATCCCAAATGGGTGGAGTTTCCATGTCCTCCCCATGTCAGTGTAGGTTTCCTCCGGGTTCTCCGGTTTCCTCCCACAGTCCAAAAATATGGATAAAGATTCATTTAGTGCTACAAATTGCCCCATATGGAGTGTGTGAGTGTGTGTGTGAGTGTGTGTGCCCAGTGATAGATTGGCGCCCTGTCCTGGGTGTATCTGCCCAGCGCCCGAAACGTTCTCCCCTGGATGGACATGTGGAACCCCCCCGCGACCCTAATATAGGATAAAGCGGAACATAATGGATGGATGATCACGAGGGAATGCAACATGTTTAAGCAGCAGTGATGGACCCTCTCTGATACCCACACGTCAATCTGCGCCACATAGAGCTTCATCTCTCTCACAGCGAAGTCCAGCCGGTTGTAGAGGCAGATGTACTTATCCTGGCTCTCGGTGTCCTCCTGCTTGAGGAGAAAGCTGAGGCCTCCCTCTCCACGTGTTCGCCTTCTGCAAGCCTCCACACTCCCCACACCTCCTTCCTCCTCATCCTCATCCGGGCTTAGACAGCTCCAGGAAGGCGCAGCCATGCTGGTCACACAGTGCACCGTATGCGACATGGGGTTCAGATTTGCTGAGAAAGGAAACGCAATGAAGTCAGAATGATGTCAACACAATTATATAATTAAGTATGATACAAAAAAAAATGCAGGACGACGCGGTGGCTTAGTGGTTGGCACGTTCTCCTCTCAGCGATGGAGATTCAGGTTCAAATCCCAATCTGGGTGGAGTTTCCATGTTCCCCCGGTGTCCGCATGGGTTTCCTCCGGTGTCTCGGGTTTCCTCCCACAGTCCAAAAACATGGATCTAGTCAATTGAATTCTTCAAATTGCCCCATATAGAGTGTGTCTGTGTGAGTGTGAGTGAGTGTGTCCAGTGATAGATTGGCGCCCTGTCCTGGGTGTATCTGCCCAGCACCCGAAACGTTCTCCCCTGGATGGACATGGGGAACCCCGCCGTGACCCGAGTAGAGGATAAAGTGGAAGATAATGGATGAATGTATAATTTACATTAACATCAAGTCAGTGGTTACCATGTTCTCCTCTCAGCGCTGGGCCTTCAGGTTTGAATCCCAATCTGGGTGGAGTTTCCATGTTCTCCCCGTGTCTACGTGGGTTTCCTCCGGGTTCTCCGGTTTCCTCCCACAGTCCAAAAACATGGATCAAGTCAATTGAATTCTCCAAATTGCCCCATATAGAGTGTGTGTGTGTGTGAGTGAGTGTGTCCAGCGATAGATTGGCGCCCTGTCCTGGGTGTATCTGCCCAGCACCCGAAACGTTCTCCCCTGGATGGACATGGGGAACCCCGCCGTGACCCGAGTAGAGGATAAAGTGGAAGATAATGGATGAATGTATAATTTACATTAACATCAAGTCAGTGGTTAGCATGTTCTCCTCTCAGCGCTGGGCCTTCAGGTTTGAATCCCAATCTGGGTGGAGTTTCCATGTTCTCCCCGTGTCCACGTGGGTTTCCTCCGGGTTCTCCGGTTTCCTCCCACAGTCCAAAAACATGGATCAAGTCAATTGAATTCTCCAAATTGCCCCATATAGAGTGTGTCTGTGTGAGTGTGAGTGAGCGTGTCCAGCGATAGATTGGCGCCCTGTCCTGGGTGTATCTGCCCAGCACCCGAAACGTTCTCCCCTGGATGGACATGGGGAACCCCGCCGTGACCCGAGTAGAGGATAAAGTGGAAGATAATGGATGAATGTATAATTTACATTAACATCAAGTCAGTGGTTAGCATGTTCTCCTCTCAGCGCTGGGCCTTCAGGTTTGAATCCCAATCTGGGTGGAGTTTCCATGTTCTCCCCGTGTCCACGTGGGTTTCCTCCGGGTTCTCCGGTTTCCTCCCACAGTCCAAAAACATGGATCAAGGTCAATTGAATTCACCAAATTGCCCCATATAGAGTGTGTCTGTGTGAGTGAGTGTGCCCAGCGATATAATGGCACCCTGTCCTGGGTGTATCTGCCCAGCGCCCGAAACGTTCACCCCTGGATGGACATGGGGAACCCCACCGCGACCCTAATAGAGGATAAAGCTGAAGATAATGGATGGATGGATAAAGAGGTGGAATATTCAAGCCTTCATTTTTTCACACCTGATTTAGAGGACGTGCATCCCAACATGTTTTAAACAGATGTACAAAAAAGAAATAAAAAAAAAAAGATTTCCATCTTCATATCATTAGTACAATGAGATTCTTGGTGCGTTGTATGTTCATGACGATCTGCAGCATCTCGAACCATAACAACTGCTGCACAGATGTGCCGGAGCGCGTTCAAACGCAAGCCGACCACAAAGAGGAGCTAAAGCAACATGACTGGTGCTGATTCGATTTGACACACTGGAGAGGCCTTAGAAAAGACTGGCAGGTGTAAAAAAGCAAGTCGGCATCTGGAGCGCAGGCTTCATCTCGCTTTTATTTCAATTAGTCACTGCCCATTTCAAATCGGACATGCAGTTCCACTTTTGCAATGGGTTATGGGTAATACACAGTGTTGTTTTTAGGAAACAACAAATACCAGAACTAGAGATCAGCTTCATTTCGTTCTGATACAAAGCTGAACACGTTATAATTAAAAAAAAATCGCATTAATCTAATAATAGGGGGGACTGTGGCTTAGTGGTTAGCATGTTCTCCTCTCAATGCTGGAGATTCCAGGTTCGAATCTCAATCTGGGTGGAGTTTCCATGTTCCATCTAGAACTAATGATGCATTTATAGATTTTAGAATATTATATTGTGTGATTTGTGTCTTCAATAAATTAGTTTTCAGGGTTTTGTCTGACAAGAAATGTAGTATGGCATATAATATTAATCCATACATCCATTATCTTCTGCTTTATTCTATATTAGGGTCGCGGGGGGTTCCCCATGCCCATCCAGGGGAGAAGGTTTCAGACGCTGGGCAGATACACCCAGGACAGGGCGCCAATCAATCGCTGGACACACACTCACACAAACACACTCCATATGGGGCAATTTGGAGAATTCAATTGACCTTGAGCCATGTTTTTGGACTGTGGGAGGAAACCGGAGAACCCGGAGGAAACCCACGCAGACACGGGGAGAACATGGAAACTCCACGCAGATGGGGATTCGAACCGGGAATCCCTAGCACTGAGAGGAGAACATGTTAACCACTAAACCACCCTGTCACCCATCCATCCATCCATCCATTATCTTCCGCTTTATCCTCTACTAGGGTCATGGTTGGGGGGGGGGGTTCCCCATGCACATCCAGGGGAAAACGTTTCAGGTGCTGGGAAGACACCCAGGACAGGAGGCCAATCTATTGCTGGGCACACACTCACTCACACAAGCACACTCTGTATGGGGCAATTTGGAGAATTCAATTCACCTTGAGCCATGTTTTTGGACTGTGGGAGGAAACCGGAGAACCCAAAGGAAACCCACACGGACACGGGGAGAACATGGAAACTCCACCCAGATTGGGATTCGAACCGGGAATCCCTAGTGCTGAGAGGAGAACATGCTAACCACTAAACCACCGTGTCACCCAATAATAATAATGTAAAGGTTCAAACCAAAAATGGCATTAATTAAATTTATTAGACTGTAAATAGCTATAGCTGAATAATAAAGAAATAAAATCTCTAAAATCTAGAGGGTCGACAGTCGGAATGAGTATGAAACATTTCCAGCTCAAAATAAAGCCAGGTTGCTGACCAAAAACCAACCTAAAAATCTAAAAACTCTCTTACTTTTTTTTTCAACCTTAACTTAAAACCTTAAACCTGAGATCAACTTTCCAACCCAAAAGCCAAACATCAAACAGACAGGAGGGTGCTCGTCTGTGGAAGGTTCTGTGGATGGGAGTGCGCTCCCTAGGGGCAGACTGGGCTGACATCACTAAGAGCCACTCAGCACGGCCTAATGGAGCCCTAATGGAGGTCTGATGGAAGCGGTTTGAGTCTGAGAGCTTAGAAAGGCTTTGATTTGCAGTGGGAATAGTCATTAAAGTGGTGCACGAGATTTACAAGGCCCTCGTGGTTTCAACTGGATGGATTAATTATTACTTTGCGATGCTTTGTCAGGTACATTCGTTTTAAAGAATCCACGTGTCCGGGATGAAGTGTGGCTAATCGGTTTGTCCTCTATCGGGTAATACGATGGTTTAATGAAACCTAAGGTAACGCTTGAGTCACTCTGTTACTGTGTAAATTGGCTTAACCCAGGGGCGTCGTTAGACCTGGGTTTCGGGGCTATAGCCCCGGTTGTTTTGTCAGTAGCCCCGGATCAAATGAGAGCAGCTTTCTCTGCAGCCTCTCCTCCAGCAGCGGGACCGAACGATGGATTCACCGTCAGCTGTTTGTGCTTCTAAGCTCTGTGTATGTATGAGGGAGACTGATTTTTTTTTCGGAGCAAAGTTACCGTAATAACTGTATGTTGGCTGTAAAGAGCAGCTTCTCAGATTTCACTAACCGTCAGAATATTTCTGAAGGCGCAAACTGTCGCAAAGTTACTGTATTTCAAATCAAAACCTTAAAACTGTCTCATCTGCGAAGGATTCATGCTTTTCTGACGAATATTCAAAGATTTTTAGCCAAAACCATCATTTATTAGAACTGAATGTGCTCTCCACTGCTGACAGACATATTTCATATGTAATTTAATTTTATCCAATATTACTAATAAATGGGCGGCACGGTGGCTTAGTGGTTAGCATGTTCTCCTTTCAGTGCTAGGGATTCCTGGTTCGAATCCCCATCTGGGTGGAGTTACCATGTTCTCTCCAGGACCGTGTGGGTTTCCTCCGGGTTCTCTGGCTTCCTCCCACAGTCCAAAATTATGGATTGAAGCTAAAGTGAATGCACTAAATTGCCCCATATAGTGTGTGTTTGTGTAAGTGAGTGTTCGCAGCATTTCCCTTAACTCTCATTGCTCCAGGGATTCTGTATCAACGTTTTGGGGGTTCTCCCCGTGTCTGTGTGGGTTTCCTCCGGGTTCTCCGGTTTCCTCCCACAGTCCAAAAACATGGATCAAGTCAATTGAGTTCTCCAAATTGCCCCATATAGAGTGTGTCTGTGTGT
>JAFMOC010000253.1:455000-505841 GCA_019802505.1 Corydoras sp. C115
GATGCACCATACAATGAAATGATGGATGCCCAAAAAATTCTGCTCTGATACCGTGGTTTTAAAAAAACTATTTGGATGATTACTGATGTTTGTTTGCTTTATATGTATCCGGCTTTTTACTTCTTTTTGTGCCAGGGAAAAAACTTTACTCAGATATGACTGCGGCACGGTGGATTAGTGGTTAGCACTCAGAGGGATGACTGGGCGGCACATGATCTCCCCGTGTCTGCGTGGGATTAGTGGTTATGGATCATGTTCTCCTCTCAGTACTAGGGATTCCCAGTTCGAATACCACGAATAGAGGACTGGGTGAGAAATGAATAAATGGATAAAGAAAATATGATAGTGTTCCATGAAATAAAAACTGACGTCATCGTGGAGGAAACTGGAGTACTCCCCATGTTCGTGTCTGCGTGGGTTTCCTCCGGGTTCTCCGGTTTCCTCCCACAGTCCAAAAACATGGATCAAGTTAATTGAGTTCTCTAAATTGCCCCATATAGAGTGTGTTTGAGTGTGTGAGTGTGTGCCCAGCGATGGATTGGCGCCCGAGACGTTCTCCCCTGGATGGGCATGGGGAACCCCACTGCGACCCTAGTAGAGGATAAAGCGGGAGATAATGAATGAATGAATGACCGTCATCATGGAGGAAACTGGAGTACTCCAGTTTCCATGTTCTCCCTGTGTCTGCGTGGGTTCCCTCCGGGTTCTCCGGTTTCCTCCCACAGTCCAAAAACATGGCAAAAACATTCAATGGTAAATTGAATACTCTAAATTGCCCCATATAGTGTGTTTGTGGGAGAGATTGGCACCCTGTCCTGGATGTGTCTGACTCCCCCCCCCCCCCCATTAATGGGAAAATCTCTATATGAGCTTCTAAAAGTACTTTACATGTTTAAAAGATTTTGATGGCATTAGCTGCTTAAATTAGTATTCTTATAATATATAATTATAATAATAATTGATATTGGTATGTACTCGATATTAGACATTAATATATTTTTATATAGATCTATCCATCATTTCTTCTAGACATTAGGTAAACAGACAGCTGTATATTTGAACACATTAATATCTTTTTTCTGATTCTGGGAGCCACGTCTAGGCAAATTAAGCTCCCTTGACTACTTGACGTGCACTATTTAGCACATCAGAACTGTTCTTTAGTGCATAATGTAGTTAATCCAATGAGATTAGAGCTTCACTGGACAAAGGTCAGAACCCATGGGACCCTTTTCAAACTGTGTCCCTTATTCTTTTATGAATAAAAAACAGAATGCAGGGTTTTATTTATCTGAAAATCGGATCATTTGAAAGTTAAAACAGGTAAATACAAACCCATATGAACAACAGTGTTACTTATATTTGTTGAATAAAGATTAAAAAGTATAAATAATTGTATGAAACCCTGAGTACACCACATTATTCTAACAGCTGAAAGATCCCCAATTAGAAGCAATTACTTCTTACACACACGCATGATATGGGGCAATTTAGTGCATTCAATTCACCTTGAATCCATGTTTTTTCGACTGTGGGAGGAAACCAGAGAACCCGGGGGAAACCCACGTGGACACATGGAAACGGAGAACATGGAAACTCCACCTAGATTGGGATTCGAACCTGGAATTCCCAGCTCTGAGAGACGGATGTGCCCATTTTGTTATCCATCCATCCATTATCTTTATCCTCTACTAGGGTTGCGGGGGGGTTCCCCATGCCAATCCAAGGGAGAATGTTTCGGGCGTTGGGAAGATACACCCAGGACAGGGTGCCAATCTGTCGCTGGGCACACACTCACTCACACACACACACATTCTTATATGGGGCAATTTGGAGAATTCAATAGACCTTGATCCACATTTTTTGGACTGTGGGAGGAAACCGGAGAACCCGGAGGAAACCCACGCTGACACGGGGAGAACATGGAAACTCCACCCAGATTGGGATTCAAACCCAGCGCTGAGAGGAGAACGTGCTAACCACTAAACCACTGTGTCACCCAATAATAATAATGTAAAGGTTTAAAACAAAAATGGCATTAATTACATTTATTAGACTGTAAATAGCTGTAGCTGAATAATAAACAAATAAAATCTCTAATATCTAGAGGGTTGACAGTCGGAATGAGTATGAAACATTTCCAACTCAAAATAAAGCCAGGTTGTTGACCAAAAACCAACCTAAACATCAACTCTATACTTTTTTTTCAACCTTAACTTAAAACCTCAAACCTGAGATCTAACCCAAAAGCCAATACACACACTCTACATGGGCCAATTTGGAGAATACAATTGACCTTGAATCCATGTTTTTGGACTGTGGGAGGAAACCAGAGAACCCGGAGGAAACCCACGCGGACACGGGGAGAACATAGAAACTCCACCAGATTGGGATTGGAACCTGGAATTCCCAGCTCTGAGAGACAGGAGAACTGTCCAAATTACCGTTACAGAAATCCTCTGACTTATCCAAATAAGTCAGAATTAATCCAAATTTATATAAACAAATTTAAATCATGCTTCAAAAGTGAAGAATTAATCAAAGGTTACAGACTGCAACTTGCCCCTTTGTTTACAATGGATGCAGCGAGGGTTACTTTCTTTTGACACTGAGTCAGAGGCATGACATCAACTTTATCTGCTACAGGTGGGGTGAACAATCATTCATTCATTCATCATCTTCAGCTTTATCCTCTATTAGGGTCGCGGTGGGGTTCCCCATGCCCATCCAGGGGAGAACGTCTCGGGCGCTGGGCAGATACACCCAGGACAGGGCGCCAATCCATCGCTGGGCACACACTCACTCATACAGACACACACTCAACATGGGGCAATTTTGGAGAACTTGATCCATGTTTTTGGACTGTGGGAGGAAACCGGCGAACCCGGAGAAAACCCACGCAGACACGAGGAGAACATGGAAACTCCACCCAGATGGGGATTCGAACCGGGAATCCCTAGTGCTGAGAGGAGAACGTGCTAACCACTAAACCACCGTGCCTCCAACAATTAGAGATATAAAAACCAAAGCATCATGTCTAACATCAACGTATAACCTCACTGCTGCTCTTCTGGATGAACGGGTACAACTTCCCCCAAACACAATCTTATGAAGCTCCAAACTCTGTTTGTTGGAAATGATGTGCAGCTGCTTTGGTTTGGTTTGGGTTGAGTTTGCAAACCCAAGAAAGTCAGTAAACCTTACCTTCTCCTGTTTGTGTTCAGGTGGATGGCTACTGAAGTGTTCGAGCACCTCCTCATAGCTGCTCTGGCTCATGTTGGCACCATTGACTTTCTGCACACACTGCCCCGGCTGTAGACCAGCTGCTGCAGCCTCCGATCCTGCACATCAAGCAATCCAAAGCAGATTCCAGATCAACATTGATTTGAAAGTCCTTTAGAGTATTAAACTCACAAAAATAGGTACCATAATATTAATATTCATTCATTCATTATCTCCCGCTTTATCCTCTATTAGGGTCGCGGTGGGGTTCCCCATGCCCATCCAGGGGAGAACGTCTCGGGTGCTGGGGGTATACACCCAGGACAGGGCGCCAATCCACTCACACTCTATATGGGGCAATTTTGAGAATTCAATTGACTTGATCCATGTTTTTGGACTGTGGGAGGAAACTGGAGAACCCGGAGGAAACCCACGCAGACACGGGGAGAACATGGAAACTCCACCCAGATAGGGATTCGAACCGGGAATCCCTAGTGCTGAGAGGCGAACGTGCTAACCACTAAGCCACCGTGCCGCCGCATAATATTAATATATAATATTAAATGTGATTATAAAATACAAAAGCACAATTATAAATGTACAAGGTCTTTGCTTCAAACGGTGGTGTAGTGTTCCAGTCACATCACAACCAACAAATCTTTTTGGAAAGTCCTTAAAAATCCTTAGGTCATGCCGTAATAGACTTCCACGAACATGTGATGTAAATATTCAGGCATTTTGCTGTTAATTCTATATATTTTCATATTAATCATTCATTCATTCATTATCTTCCACTTTATCCTCTACTAGGGTCGCAGGGTGGTTCCCCATGGCATTCCAGGGGAGAGCGTTTCAGGAGAACGCTGGGCAGATACACCCAGGACAGAGCGCCTATCTATCACTGACACCTTTTAAATCATTCGACTTCTAATATTCTTTATTTAATAAATATAACTATATAATATTTAGGGGTGGCACTGTGGTTCAGTGGTTAGCATGTTCTCCTCTCAGCGCTGGGGATCCAGGTTCCCAATCTGGTTGGAGTTTCCATGTTCTCCCCGTGTCCGCGTGGGTTTCCTCCGGGTTCCCCGGTTTCCTCCCACAGTCCAAAAACATGGATCAAGGTCAATAGAACTCTCTAAATTGCCCCATATAGAGTGTGTCTGTATGTGTGAGTGTGTGTCCAGTGATAGATTGGCACCCTTTCCTGGGTGTGTCTGCCCAGCGCCCGAGACCTTCTAATAGAACCCCCCCCCCCCGTGACCCTAATAGAGGATAAAGCGGAAGATAATGAATGAATGAATGAATAATATGTAGGGGAGGCACGGTGGTTTAGTGGTTAGCATGTTCTCTTCTCAGCACTGGGGATCCAGGTTCCCAATCTGGGTGGAGTTTACATGTTCTCCCAGTGTCCACGTAGGTTTCCTCCGGGTTCCCCGGTTTCTGTCCACAGTCCAAAAACATGGCTCCACGTCAATTGAATGCTCTAAATTGCCCCATATAGAGTGTGTCTGTGTGTGTGAGTGTGTGCCCAGCGATGGATTGGCGCCCTGTACTGGGTGTATCTGCCCAGCGCCCGAAACGTTCTCCCCTGGATGGGCATGGGGAACCCCCCCACGACCCTAATAGAGGATAAAGCGAAAGATAATGGATGGATAATATTAAGGTTCTTATTTGCAGAATAAAATTTTTATTGATTTGTGGTATTAGTTTAAAAATCTGATGGAACTTTAGGTCAAATTGATGAAATCCATGAATTCTAAAAACATTTTAAGGGGTTTAAAAACTTTTAAATAACACTGTATAAATGTGTGGTAATCCAGTAGTGTTCTAATAGAATAAGATAGGACTTAAAATTAAAACAGCAAAATAACTAATTAAAAAATTAATTTAAAAAATCTTGTTTTTTTTCTAAAGGAAACCCTCCTCAAGCTGAGAGACTTGAATTTAATACCTTTTCCTCTTATAATATTAATACATGTATTTTATGCATTTGCTAAAACCCCCTTATATAAACTGATCCCTGACCAGCTGCAGCAATGCTGAGCTGAATATACGATGCCATTAACGGTTTATAGAAGTAGTCTAGACAGGATTGTGGTGGATCTGCTAATTATTTATAGCCAGACTTTTTTAAAGGTGTTCATAAAAGTAGTTAGAAAATCATCCATCCATTCATCCATCCATTATCTTCCACTTTATCCTCTATTAGGGTCACAGTGCGGTCCCCATGCTCATGTAGAACGTTTCGGGTGCTGGGCAGATACACCCAGGACAGGATGCCAATCTATCGCTGGGCAACACTCACTCACACAAACACACTCTATATGGGGCAATTTCGAGAACTTGACCTTGATCCATGTTTTTGGACTGTGGGAGGAAACCGGAGAACCAGGAGGAAACCCACGCAGACACAGGGAGAACATGGAAACTCCACCAAGACTGGGATTTGAACCTGCTAACCACTAAACCGTGCTGCCCAGTTATAAAATCAGATGTAGAATATTTCAGGTTAAAAACAAACAAAAAAAAATTTTTTTTGAGAAAGCCAGACTAAATTATAAATGTTTTTGCTATTTTGATTTACTGCGTTGAGTAATCAACCTAATCAAAAAGACTTGACAACCAAGATACAATTTTAATTTAAGGTTAAGGACCTTGATCACAGGGCAGCACGGTGGCGTAGTGGTTATGCTCTTTAGGTGGAGTTTCCACGTTCTCCACGTGTCTGTGTGGGTTTACTCAGGGTTCTCCGAGTTCCTCCCACAGTCTAAAAACATGGATTCATGTAAATTTAAATTATATATATATATATATATACTGTATATATATACACACACTCAATATATATATTCATTCATTCATTATCTCCCGCTTTATCCTCTATTAGGGTCGCGGGGGGGGGTTCCCCATGCCCATCCAGGGGAGAACGTTTCGGGCGCTGGGCAGATACACCCAGGACAGGGCGCTAATCTATCACTGGACACACTCACTCACACAGACACACTCTATATGGGGCAATTTGGAGAACTCAATTGACTTGATCCATGTTTTTGGACTGTGGGAGGAAACCGGAGAAACATGGAACATGGATGGGGATTCGAACCGGGAATCCCTAGCGCTGAGAGGCGAACGTGCTAACCACTAAGACACCGTGCCGCCAATATATATATATATTTATTTCTGGTTCTTTTGCTAAAATATCTGCTCTCTCAATGCCACTACGAGCAGGAACCCAGCAATACAGAATGGAGAATCCTCGGCTGTAGAGTTCTCTGTCTGTAGCTAGCAGTTCGTGGATAACGGTGGTCCGTGTTTAAAGATTCCAGAACTTGGATGCAGGACTTTGAGTTCATACATCACATTATGTTTCTAGGAGCTAGTAGAGATATGGCAGCCATGAGGAGGGCATAAGCCTCCGCCGTGTATACTGAAGCATAAAGCTGTTATAGTGATCAATCCTTGTGCATTAATATAACCACAAAGTTCATAATGCTGGGTCTACTCTTCAATATATATCTTAAAACTGCAGCCTATGGTCATTTATCACGCAGCTCAGCATTTACTATAGGATAAACTTTATGTTATAGATCAATCCTAACTTATTCAAGCTTCTCAGAATCAGCTACTGTCCTTGTTCTTTTCCTTTCATGAAAATCAATCAGGGCTTTTTGAGCCAACAGTTATATATTTTATTATATATCATATTATATTATATTAATTTAGTTCCATCCAGCAAAACCAAAGCCATATGGTGAAAATAGTGCTTGCCAATGCTCAAGATGTTATAGATTCCAGTGAACTATAAATCCATTATTTAATCCAGCTGCCCTTTTACTTTTGTTCTGAAATCTAGTTATTGTTGAATCTTAAAATATCATTGTGATTTATAATGAAAATAAGAAAGATTTCAAATGAATGCGAGAAAAATTGACGGAATCGACTTTTAAGGTCTCCAAAAGAACATTCTGACTGCTTACCTTTTTTAACAGCATGCACATATGGAGGGGAGGAGCCACGTAATAGGAATGACAAGCTGTCATGACAGTCTGGAATTTTCACAAGTCTGCACAAAAGAAGAAATAGAACGACGATCACTACATTTTATCCATCCATCTCATTATCTTCTGCTTTATCCTCTATTAGGGTCGTGGGGGGTTCCCCATGCCCATCCTGGGGAGAACGTTTCGGGCGCTGGGCAGATACACCCAGGACAGGGCGCCAATCTATAGCTGGGCACACACTCACTCACATAGACACACTCTATATGGGGCAATTAAGAGCATTCAATTGACCTTGAGCCATGATTTTGGACTGTGGGAGGAAACCGGAGAACCCGGAGGAAACCCACGCAGACACGGGGAAAACATGGAAACTCCACCCAGATTGGGATCTCAACCTGAATACCTAGTGCTGAGAGGAGAACATGCTAACCACTAAACCACCGTGCCACCCCACAACATTTGAAATAACCATCCATCATCTTCCACTTTATCCTTTATTAGGGTCGTGGGGGGGGTTCCCCATGCCCATCCAGGAGAGAACGTGTCGGGCGCTGGGCAGATACACCCAGGACAGGGCACCAATCTATCGCTGTGCACTCACTTACTCACACAGACACACTCTACGGGGCAATTGGAAGCATTTAATTGACCTTGATACATGTCTTTGGACTGTGGGAGGAAACCGGAGAACCCAGAGGAAACCCATGCGGACATGGGGAGAACATGGAAACTCCACCCAGATTGGGATTCGAACCTGAATATCTAGTGCTGAGAGGAGAACGTGCTAACCACTAAGCCACCGTGTCACCCCACTACATTTGAAATAACCATCCATCCATCATCTTCCACTTTATCGTGTACTAGATTCGCGGGGGGGTTCCCCATGCCCATCCAGGGGAGAACGTTTTGGGCGCTGGGCAGGACGCCAATCTATCACTGGGAACACTCTCTCTCACACAGACACACACATATGGGGCAATTTGGAGAATTCAATTGACCTTGAGCCAAGTTTTTGGACTGTGGGAGGAAACCAGAGACCACTAAGCCACCGTGCCGCCCGCTACTGTTAAATTAAACCAGATTAAAATAAAACTAGGCGGCACGGTGGTTTAGTGGTTAGCACGTTCTCCTCTCAGCGCTAGGGATTCCCAGTTCGAATCCCCATCTGGGTGGAGTTTCCATGTTCTCCCCGTGTCCGCGTGGGTTTCCTCCGGGTTCTCCGGTTTCCTCCCACAGTCCAAAAACATGGATCAAGTGAATTGAATTCTCAAAATTGCCCCATATAGAGTGTGTCTGTGTGAGTGAGTATGTGCCCAGCGATGGATTGGTGCCCTGTCCTGGGTGTATCTGCCCAGCGCCCGAGACGTTCTCCCCTGGATGGGCATGGGGAACCCCACCGCGACCCTAATAGAGGATAAAGCGGGAGATAATGAATGAATGAATAAAATAAAACTAATAAAAACTAATAAATAAGATGGACTTACTCTTTGTTTTTTGTGGCCACCAGCAGCCTCAGAGAGCGGCGTATACAGAAGGACTGATTGATCATGGTCTCCACTTCAGAAAAAGGTCTTAGAAACACCAGGTCTTCATTAATCGAGTAGATCTTCCTGCCCGCCTGCAACCCTGCCGACTACATCACACATCCACAGAGAAATGCATTTCAGAAATCACACCGTTTTTATGAAGTTGCAGAAGTTAGAGGTCACAACAAAACCAGCATTCAGTTCTGGTTTTATTAATGGTCATTTTAGCAGCTCTTTTTTTATCTTTTATTAGCCACTTTGCCTGGTTTCCTGCAAATGGTGTAAAAGTTCATTTACGCATAATAGGTCACACTATGCAGGTGAAATAAGATAAGTTAAGATAAGATAATCCTTTATTGGTCCCACAATGGGGGGAAATTCATATTCTCAGCAGCAGAAGTGACAGCAATCGGGAAAGTTATAGATATATCTAATGTATTTCTAACATGAAGTATGTTAAAAAGAACAAGCAAAGTATATAAAACATTTTTTTTAAAACCAACCTATACCATGTTATATGACTTTATCCTAAATCAATTCCCGCTTGTGAAGTATAAAATTTAGTGGAAAATGGGCAATTTATCCATAGAAACAAAATTAATTAAGTACCACTAATTAATTGGTCATTTTATTAATTTATCCATGCGTTGTCACTGATGATGAACAATTGTGCAAAACGGGAAGTGGGTGAAATAGCATTTCCAAGCTTTTTACCAGACACACAGACAAACTGGTGAAGCTAATATATGTAGAGGTGGGAATAATAATAATAATTATAATAATAATAATAATAATAATAATAATAATAATAATAATAATAAATGAATAATATGCCCAGCAATAGATTGGTACCCTGTCCTGGGTGGATCTGCCCAGTGCCCAATACATTCTCCCCTGGATGGGCATGGGGAACCCCCCCACGACCCTAATATAGAATAAAGCGGAAGATAATGGATGAATGGATAATAATAATAATAATAATAATAATAATACATCCGGCGGCACGGTGGTTGAGTAGTTAGCATGTTCTCCTCTCAACACTAGGGATTCCCAGTTCGAATCCCCATCTGGGTGGAGTTTCCATGTTCTCCCCGTGTCTGCGTGGGTTTCCTCCGGGTTCTCCGGTTTCCTCCCAGTCCAAAAACATGGATCAAGTAAATTGAATTCTCAAATTGCCCCATTAGTGAGTGTGTGCCCAGTGATAGATTGGCGCCCTGTCCTGGGTGTATCTGCCCAACGCCCGAGAAGTTCTCCCCTGGATGGGCATGGGGAACCCCCCCCCCCCCCCCAGTGGAGAACATTTTGGGCGCTGGGCAGGTACACCCAGGACAGGGCGCCAATCTATCACTGAGCACACACTCACACACACACACCATAAAAACCATCTGTATCTTCATGAGGATGAATTCAAAATAAATCCAGACTTTTACTTCATTTTACTGTATGGAACCTGGAGTTCTACATTTACATTACATTTACATTTAGTCATTTAGCAGACGCTTTTATCCAAAGCGACTTACAAATGAGAACACCACAAGTCAGAAGCCATGGAGAAAACCAACTATACTGTAAGTTCATCAACCTGATTGTTATTCGAAGCTGGGCCCCCCCCTTTTTTTTTTTTTTTTTTTTTTTTTTTTTTTTTTTTTTTTTTTTTTTTATAACAGGTATTTGGTAAATAGATGCGTCTTAAGTAGTTCTTAAAACTGTTTAAAGATTCTGCCTTACGGACAGAGTTGGGAAGATCGTTCCACCATTTTGCAGTGGTGAACGCCACAGAATGAGAATTAGCTCCTCGGTGAGGTGGAATCGCCAGGCGACAATCGTCACTGGAGCGAAGTGAACGAGTCGGAGTGTATTTTGAAAAGATAGAGTGAAGGTAAGAGGGGGAAGATCCTGGTTCTGTATGCCAGAGTCAGCGACTTGTATGAATGCGAGCAGCTACAGGAAGCCAATGGAGGGAAGTGAGTAATGGAGTGACGTGAGTTCGCTTGGGCTGGTTAAACACGAGTCGGGCTGCAGAGTTTTGAATTAATTGAAGAATTAATTGAGTTTTGAATTAATTGAAGAATTAATTGAGTTCTATTGGACTGGCGGTTCTGCAGGACGTCCTCAATAGACTTATATAGTTTTTAATTGTTAAATACAGGTCACATGATCACTACACAATCTGTACATTAGTGTCCTACACTGTCGATGCTGCCGGCCGCTCAAGGAGGATGAGTCCCCCACTGAGTCTTGGTCCTCTCAAGGTTTCTTCCTCAAAATAACAACATAACAGAGTTTTTTTCTTGCCACTGTCTCTTCAGCTTGCTTTTTGAGGTTTAAAGTCTTACAACACTGCTTTGTGACAATGTACTATTGTAAAAACACTATATAAATATATTACTTGAACTTGAATTACTTTTACCTTTACAGCTCTTTACTGCCAATAAATTAAACATTTATGTTTTTTAAAAGGTCACAGTGAAGAAGTGATCTGTAATAAAGGCAGAGAGGCTCACAATCAAATCAATCATAGATTACAGTGAATTTATTCAGTGCACTTTTAGAGAAGCTTGAAGTTGAAACTATTCATGTCGTTATTGTTTAAGAGTGTTCGGCATTATTTTCATAAATACCTTAACATTTGAACTGTTTTTGTCCCTCCAGTGCAGACATTTGCAGCAAAGCTACGCTGCATTAAAATACAAAGCTGGTGCTGTACGGCTCTACACTGTCTCTTTACTGGAAGGACAATATTGACCTCTTGCTGTCGAAACTTTGCTGACGCTCATGAATCACAATATATAGTTTAAAGCATACAGTAGCGCATGCACATTAAACTAGACTAAATCCATATCCTGTTTCTGCTGACACGTTCACATTCATTATAAAGTCCTTATGTACTGATGCTCCTTAAAGTAAAGAAGCCTTTAAAAAAACACGTACCACTCAATCAATCTCTTTGCTATGAGAAATAATATACTGCTAAAAATAGAATTATATTTTAGTAAGCATGACCTGAAGGTCATGGGTTCGATTTCCAATCCCACCAAGTACTATGGCTGACGTGCCCTTGAGCCAGGCACCTAACTCCAATCTCTTCCATCTAAGGTTTTGTATACAGTACAAGGCTGCCCTGGTGAATTTAAATTGCCCCATATAGTGAGTGTGTGTGTGTGTGTGTGTGTGTGCACTGAATTGGCGTGCTGTCCTGGGTTTGCCCAGCACCTAAAACTTTCTCCCCTTCATTGGCATGGGGAATTAAGCGGAAGATAATGAGATGATAATAATTAATTCATTCAATCATTCATTCATTATCTCCCGCTTTATCCTCTATTAGGGTCGCGGTGGGGTTCCCCATGCCCATCCAGGGGAGAATGTCTCGGGCGCTGGGCAGATACACCCAGGACAGGGCGCCAATCCATCGCTGGGCACACTCTCACTCACACAGACACACTCTATATGGGGCAATTTTTGAGAATTCAATTGACTTGATCCATGTTTTTGGACTGTGGGAGGAAACCGGAGAACCTGGAGGAAACCCACGCAGACACGGGGAGAACATGGAAACTCCACCCAGATGGGGATTCAAACCGGGAATCCCTAACGCTGAGAGGAGAACGAGCTAACCACTAAGCCACCGTGCCGCCCGAGATGATGATAATAATAATAATAATAATAATAATAATAATAAGATTGGCACAGTGGCTTAGTGGTTAGCACGCTCGCCTTTGGGCAATGGGAGGTCCAGGTTCGAATCCCAATCTGGGTGGAGTTTCCATGTTCTCCCCGTTTCTGCGTGGCTTTCCTCTCACAGTCCAAAAACATGGACTCAAGGTCAATTGAATTCTCCAAATTGCCCCATATAGAGTGTGTGAGCGTGTGAGTGTGTGCCCAAATATAGATTGGCGCCCTGTCCTGGGTGTATCTGCCCAGCGTCCAAGATGTTCTTCCCTGGATGGGTGTGGGGAACCCCCTGTGACCCTAGTAGAGGATAAAGTGGAAGATAATGGATGGATGAGTTTTGAATGAAGGCACAGTGGTTTAGTGGTTAGTATGTTCGCCTCTCAACGCTGGGGATTCAGGTTCGAATCCCAATCTGGGTGGAGTTTCCGAGTTCTCCCTGTGTCCGCATGGGTTTCCTCCGGGTTTCCTCCCACAGTCCAAAAACATGGATCAAGGTCAATTGAATTCTCAAAATTGCCCCATATAGAGTGTGTTTGTGTGTGTGTGTGAGCGTCCTGTATGTATCAGCCCAGCGCCCGAAACGTTCTCCCCTGGATGGGAATGAACCCCCCCGACCCTAGTAGAGGATAAAGTGGAAGGTAATGAATAAATGAATTAGTTTTGGTTCTATTAATGATATTTCATTAATAGACACAATACAATATTAATAAATATTAATAGTGACTTTTTACCCTTCACCCCAAAAATCTACAAGTGTGCATTTTATCTGGAATCATAACAACGTGTCAAATCTGTCACCAAGTGCAAAGAATCAGGCTGCAGCTGTTTGAAGCCTTCAGCCGCTGCAGCTCACGCCACTGAATAGAACCCTCTGCCAGGTGCTAGAATGAAAGCCCTTAAAACAGGGCTCTTTAATTATGCCGTGTCGGGCTGAGGCTGGGGATAAAGCAGCCTCTGTGTCCTCACACACTCAAACACACAGGGGCAGTGTGACTGCGTGCTGTTTGTGGAAACAAATCCCTTCCTCCAGTCCTTCTGCACAGAAGAGTTTAGTATTCCTGACCCAAGATCACTCGTTCTGACTGCTGTCTGTCTTTCGCAGTCCATGAACTTGCCCCCCCTCCCTGTCTTTAAAGGCAACTGTGCCTAGAGGGGACAGACAGAGGCCTTGTTGCTTTTTATGATCAAAAGGGATGAGAAACAGACTGGAGGAAGGGCTTCAGACCGAAAAATGGAGATGACCTCAAAATCAGTAAACATTAGCCCTAGCCCTCATCCATTAATGTGCTATGGTTCTACCTCATGAGGATCACGCTGTGTGATACGCCAGTGTTTCATGTACGCTGAAAGTTAAAGGTTTATTTTTAAAGATTTGTTATTGGAGTCGGCGGCACGGTGGCTTAGTGGTTAGGATGTTCTCCTCTCAGCACTGGGGATTCCCGGTTCGAATCCCAATCTGGGTGGAGTTTCCATGTTCTTCCCATGTCCACTTGGGTTTCCTCCGGGTTCTTCGGTTTCCTCCCACAGTCCAAAAACATGGCTCAAGGTCAATTGAATTCTCCAAATTGCCCCATATAGAGTGTGTTTGTGTGTGTGAGTGTGTGCCCAGCGATGGATTGGCGCCCTGTCCTGGGTCTATCTGCCCAGCGCCCGAGACGTTCTCCCCTGGATGGGCATAGGGAACCCCACCGCGACCCTAATAGAGGATAAAGTGGGAGATAATGAATGAATGAATGATATTGGAGTCAAAATTTAGACCGGGTGGCACGGTGGCTTAGTGGTTAACATGTTCTCCTCTCAGTGCTGGGGATCCAGGTTCGAATCCCAATCTGGGTGGAGTTTCCATGTTCTTCCCATGTCCGCTTGGGTTTCCTCTGGGTTCTCCGCTTTCCTCCCACAGTCCAAAAACATGGCTCAAGGTCAATTGAATTCTCCAAATTGCCCCATATAGAGTGTGTTTGTGTGTGTGAGTGTGTACCCAGTGATAGTTCAAGTTCAAGTTCAAGTAATTTATTTATATAGCGCTTTTTACAACAGTACATTGTCACAAAGCATTCATTCATTCATTATCTCCCGCTTTATCCTCTATTAGGGTCGCAGTGCGGTTCCCCATTCCCATCCAGGGGAGAACGTCTCGGGCGCTGGGCAGATACACCCAGGACAGGGCGCCAATCCATCGCTGGGTACACACTCACACTATATGGGGCAATTTGGAGAACTCAATTAACTTGATCCATGTTTTTGGACTGTGGGAGGAAACCGGAGAACCCGGAGGAAACCCACACGGACACGGGGAGAACATGGAAACTCCACCCAGATGGGGATTCGAACCGGGAATCCCTAGCGCTGAGAGGCGAACGTGCTAACCACTAGTGTAGGACACTAATGTCCAGATATTAAACAATCTAGATTGGCACCCTGTCCTGGGTGTATGCCCAGCGCCCGAAACGTTCTCCCCTGCATTCTCTTCAGCACGGTATCAGAAGCACTTATACACAGACATTCACACACACTGTGAGTCACAATCTCCATCCCCATGTGAGTGACCTCTGCTCTCCTCTGTCTCTCGCTCTCTATTCCCAAAATCACATCAATCACATCTCATTTACATCTACGTTCCATTCAATCTGCTTCTAAAGGTGGGCGGGTTACTGTTATCATAACGACTGAATACTAATCAGTGGTGCAGTACTGTATGTACGTCACTGTTTGCTTCATGTATGTAACTGTATGATGAGAGAATGGACGAATTAGTTTGTGTATTTGTCGTTTACGCCATTTCAGCACATTCCGGCTCGTTAAATGTCGTTTACATCGTTTAGGCTTTATTAGATTCGATTATAATTATAACTGTTTTGTAAGCTGTCAGGGCGGCATGGGGGCTTAGTGGTTAGCATGTTCTCCTCTCAGTGCTGGGGATTCCTGGTTCGAATCTCAATCTGGGTGGAGTTTCCATGTTCTCCCCGTGTCCGTGTGGGTTTCCTCCGGGTTCTCCGGTTTCCATTTGTTTAATATCTGTACATGGCTACAGTACACCTACACTGTTGTTGCTGCCTGGCCGCTCAAGGAGGATGAGTCCCCCACTGAGTCTTGGTCCTCCCAAGGTTTCTTCCTTAAATAACAACATAAAAGGGAGTTTTTTCTTGCCACTGTCGCTTCGGCTTGCTCTTTGGGGTTTAAAGGCTTTTCATTCTGTAAAGCTGCTTTGTGACAATGTACTGTTGTAAAAAGCGCTATAGAAATAAATTACTTGAACTTGAACTTAAACTTGTTTCCTCCCACAGTCCAAAAACATGGATCAAGGTCAATTGAGTTCTCCAAATTGTCCCATATGGAGTGTTTGTGTGAGTGATTGTATGCCCAGTGATAGACTGGTGCCCTGTATCTGCCCAGCACCTAAAACGTTCTCCCCTGGATGGGCATGAAGAACCCCCCCCCCCCCCCCACTGAGTGAGTGCGTGCCCAGTGATAGATTGGCGCCCTGTCCTGGGTGTAACTGCCCAGCGCCCGAAACTTTCTGCCCTGGATGGGCCCCCCCCCCGCAACCCTAGTAGAGGATAAAGTGGATGGATGGATGGTTTGATATGGTTGGCAGGTCGGATGAATCAGAAAACGAGGCAAAAGCAAGACAAGGAAAATATGGAGACGTGACAGGGTGACATTGGGACTCTGAGGAAGATATGATGAGGCATGTCTAATGCTCTCGCCAGCATCGGAAGTGAGAGCGGGCTGACGACGCCGGGGATTAAGAAAGCGTGACCTGCACTCTGACTATCTGGCAGCTCATTTGAGCGCTGACTGACATAGGTGTTGATATCTCAAATAGAATTTCACTCAGCCCCCCCGACTCGCAGGGTTCTAATCAGGGCTGCAATTACCCAATGACCTGAGGTGTAAGACAGGGACTGCATTTAATTTGTTTATCACAGAATGCAACCGACAACAAAGCCCATGTGGATTACCATCTCAGAATATTCATCTAATGATCCTAATCTGAGCATGCAAATCTGTGTAATCTATATAAATCTGAATGAACAAGCTTGCCCCTCTGACACCTGTGTGTTTTCAGGCTGAACAGTGCAACACAGACACACTTGGCCACTGTTTAATGGGCTGGAATCGGAGATTCCTGGCTGCCACTTGAATACTGACCTTTACTGACTGTTTAAGCGCCAGCGTGAGGGGACTGGGGGCACAGGAGGACATTGTGTGGACTGCACGTTCTATTGCAATATCTACAGAATTCTACCACTTGGTTGGTAATTTTTTTTTTTTTTTAAATAAAATAAAAATAAAATAAAAAAATTTATTACAAATCCAAGGGTCTCGTCACACAGTGGGGGGAAGGCAGAGGGATAGAAACCCAATACATCCTTCCATCTATTATCTTCCGCTTTACCCTATATTAGGGTCACGGGGGGGGGGTTTTCCATGCCCATACAGGGGAGAACGTTTCGGGCGCTGGGCAGATACACCCAGGACAGGGTGCCAATCTATCACAGGACACACACTCACTCACACAAACACGCACCCACTCTATATTGGGCAATTTGGAGAACTCAATTGACTTGATCCATGTTTTTGGACTGTGGGAGGAAACCGGAGAACCCGGAGGAAACCCACGCGGACATGGGGAGAACATGGAAACTCCACCCAGAGGGGGATTCGAACCGGGAATCCCTAGTGCAGAGAGGAGAACGTGCTAACCACTATGCCACCGTGCTGCCCGAAACGCAATTTATCAAAAAAAGTAGAGCGGGAAAACAAGGAAAGTATAACCAAACCCAACAAGTATTGAGCAGTTTGGTTTTTGTAGTATGAATCCATCAAACTTGTCTTTATATATACTGTACATATACAAGTCTTGAAAGTAGGCGGCATGGTGGTTTAGTGGTTAGCATGTTCTCCTCTCAGTGCTGGGGATCCAGGTTTGAATCCCAATCTGGGTGGAGTTTCCATGTTCTCACCCACAGTCTCACCCACAGTCCAAAAACATGGATTCAAAGTAAATTGGAATCTAAATTGCCCCTATATGGTGTGTGTGTGTGAGTGATAGATTGTGCACAGTGATAGATTGGCGCCCTGTGCTGGGTGTATCTGCGCAGCGGCTGAAACGTTCTCCCTACTGTGGGAGGAAACCTACATGGACACGGGGAGAACATGGAAACTCCACCCAGATTGGGATTCAAACCTGAATCCCCAGCACTGAGATGTAAACGTGCTGACCACTAAACCACCGAGCCCTCAAAACCTTCATCAATATTGCTCTGTCTAGAATACTGTGTGTGGAAATCGGCTTCGTCTGTAACATTCAAAAAGATCTCAAAGACAACCAGAACTAGCAACCTGGATGGGCATGTTATTCTTAATTATTTTATCCAATCATTTGTTTATGTATATATGTTTTTGTGTAATAATTGTGGTATATGCGGCACGGTGGTTTAGTGGTTAGCACGTTCGCCTCTCAGCTCTAGGGATTCCCGGTTCGAATCCCAATCTGGGTGGAGTTTCCATGTTCTCCCCGTGTCCGCGTGGGTTTCCTCCGGGTTCTCCGGTTTCCTCCCACAGTCCAAAAACATGGATCAAGTCAATTGAATTCTCCAAATTGCCCCATATAGAGTGTGTGTGTGTGTGAGTGAGTGTGTGCCCAGCGATGGATTGGCGCCCTGTCCTGGGTCTATCTGGCCAGCGCCCAAGACGTTCTCCCCTGAATGGGCATGGGGAACCCCACCGCGACCCTAATAGAGGATAAAGCGGGAGATAATGAATGAATGAATTGTGGTATAATGTTTAAAAACAATAAAAAGATAATTTTAAAAAATGGTCATGATGGCGGCACGGTGGCTTAGTGGTTAGCATGTTCTCCTCTCAGCGCTAGGGATTCCCGGTTCGAATCCCCATCTGGGTGGAGTTTCCATGTTCTCCGCGTATCCGCGTGGGTTTCCTCCGGGTTCTCCGGTTTCCTCCCACAGTCCAAAAACATGGATCAAGTCAATTGAGTTTTCGAAATTGCCCCATATAGAGTGTGTGTGTCTGTGTGAGTGTGTGCACAGTGATAGATTGGCGCCCTGTCCTGGGTGTATCTGCCAAGCGCCTGAAACGTTCTCCCCTGGATGGGCATGGGGAACCCCCCGCGACCCTAATAGAGGAGAAAGCGGAAGATAATGGATGGATGGATGGTTTTTGTGTAATAATTGTGGTATAATGTTTAAAAAATATAAAAAGATTTATTTAAAAAAAGGATGTCACGATGGGCGGCACGGTGGTTTAGTGGTTACCATGTTCTCCTCTCAGCGCTAGGGATTCCTGGTTCGAATCCCCATCTGGGTGGAGTTTCCACGCTCTCCCCTTGTCCGTGTGAGTTTCCTCCGGGTTCTCCGGTTTCCTCCCACATTCCAAAAACATGCATCAAGGTCAATTGAATGCTCCAAATTGCCCCATATAAAGTGTGACTGTGTGAGTGAGTGTGTGCCCAGAGATAGCGTGTCGCCCTGTTCTGGGTTTATTTGCCCAGCGCCCGAAGCGTTCTCCCGTGGATGGGCATGGGGAACCCCCCTGCGACCCTAATAATGGATAAAGCGGAAGATATTGGATGGATGATGTCATGATTAAAAAAGGAAGATTACCAAGAGGACCTTATCCCATCTTTGAAAAATGTCACATCTGGGCGCAGTCTGCTTGGGATTATGTAGCCAACAAATATTAATAAACTTACTAAACTAAATGAAAATGTCTGTGCAATAAAGAAGAAAAAGAAAAAGCGTTTCCAAAAAGTCAAACTCCTGTTCTAAATCCAAAATAATTAATGTAAAAACTCCCAAAGCACGTAATTACATAAATATCTCATCCAGCAGTTAATAATGGTCTCTGTGACCTTTGGCTTAAATCATTTTAACCTGATATCATGTTTAAACATTACCAGAAACATGAAGCTGGAAGGATTTCTATACTTACCATATAACAACTTATATACTAAGACGTGAAATAATGGTACAAATCGAGGCATGATGTATTTAATATTATAAAAGATGTCCTCACCTCAGCATGAGAGCCCCTGGTCACACTCTTCACGATTATGGCCTTGTTCTTCTCCTCGATCTCAAACCCATAGTCTTCCTCCTCAGGATGGATCTGCAGAAGTAAATCACATCAATAAGATCAAAGCAACAAAACTCTAATTACATTTTGGAGCAAAAACAATAAACTGTGATCTACTAAACTATGCAGATCATAGGTGAGTATTTCATTCATTCATTCATTCATTATCTCCCGCTTTATCCTCTATTAGGGTCGCGGTGGGGTTCCCCTATGCCCATCCAGGGGAGAACGTCTCGGGCGCTGGGCAGATACACCCAGGACAGGGCGCCAATCCATCGCTGGGTAAGGGGAGTATTTGTTTTGTGTTTCTTTAGTTTAGAGATACTAAAACTCAAGGCTGGGGGGCCATATCCAACCTGTTATGCAATTATATCCAGTATATAGTATATTGGATTGTATATCTGGGCAGCGGTGGCTTAGTGGTTAGCATGTTCTCCTCGTAGCACTAGGGATTCCCAGCTCGAATCCCAATCTGGTTGGAGTTTCCATGTTCTCCCCGTGTCCACGTGGGTTTCCTCTGGGTTCTCCGGTTTCCTCCCCAGTCTAAAAACATGGATCAAGTCAATTGAATTCTCCAAATTTCCCCAAATATAGTGTGTCTGTGTGAGTGATTGTGTGCCCAGTGATAGATTGGTGTCCTGTCCTGGGTGTATTTGCCCAGCACCCGAAACGTTCTCCCCTGGATGGGCATGGGGAACCCCCCCCCGCGACCCTAATAGAGGATAAAGCGGGAGATAATGAATGAATGAATGAAATAGGATAAAGAGGAAGATAATGGATGGATGGATGGATTGTATATCTGCACAATTCTACTATTCGTACATCTGTTTACATTTAGTCATTTAGAAGACGCTTTTATCCAAGTGACTTACAAATGAGAGAGTCCATTAATCAATCTACAATTAAAACATCTAATTAAAAACTTTCTTCAGTTTAGAAAAGAAAGAAAGTATTCAAAGTTTTTTTTTTGAGGACCAGCAGCTGTAGTCCAAAGCCACTCAAGTCCAGCCTATCCATCTATCATTATCTTCCGCTTTTATTCTATATTAGGATTGCGGGCGTGTTCCCCATGCCCATCCAGGGGAGAACGTTTCGGGCGCTGGGAAGATTCACCCAGGACAGGGCGCCAACCTATCACTGGGCACACACTCACACAGACACACTCTATATGGGGCAATTTGGAGAACTCATTTGACGTGATCCATGTTCTTGGACTGTGGGAGGAAACCGGAGAACCCGGAGGTAACCCACACGGACACTGGGTGAACATGGAAACTCCACCCAGATTGGGATTCAAACCGGGAATCCCTAGTGCTGAGAGGGAACATGCTAAACCACTAAGCCACCATGCCACCTCAAGTCAAGTTCAAGTAATTTATTTATAGAGCTCTTTTACAATAGAACATCATCACAAAGCAGCTTTACAGTGTTATAAGCCTTTAAACCCCCAAAGAGCAAGCTGAAGTGACAGTGGCAAGAAAAAACTCCCTGTTATGTTGTTATTTTAAGGAAGAAACCTTGTGAGGACCAAGACTCAGTGGGGGACTCATCCTCCTTGAGCGACCGGGCAGCATCAACAGTGTAGGACACTAATGTACAGATTGTGTGATGATCAGGTGACCTGTATTTAACAATCTCATTTTGTCCACTTGTATTCATAAGCTCATACTTTTAGTCACTACCTGAGTTTGTGACCACAGGTGAGGGCAGGAAAGTAGATTGACCTGTAAATTAAGAGCTTGGCCTTCATGGCTTCACCACATCACTGCAGACACCACGTGAAGCCTCTGTCCTACTGAAGCAAACATAATAAACACGTCAGACTTACCACTATGGACTTGGCCAGAATGTTCTCGATGAGCTTAAAGTCGTTACGGAGCTGCTTGCTCTTGGTGCTGGTGCCCTCGGTTTCCTCATCAGCGTGGAAGCGGAAGAACTGGGACTCGTCTTTAAACTCGCTTTTTTCCAGGACTGCAATTCATGCAAAACAAATAAATAAAAAATAAATAAACTTTTAGCATTCATACATAATCCGCTTTATTCTCTATTAGGGGGGGGGGTTCCACATGCCCATCCAGGAGAGAATGGCGCTGGGCAGATAGAACCAGGACAGGACGCCAATCTATCGCTGGGCACACACTCACCCACACACTCTACACTTACGTACTATTGTAAAAAACACAACATAATTAAATTACTTGACCTTGAACTTAAAAAGGGGGGGGGGATTCCTCCATGCCCATCCAGGGGAGAACGTTTCGGGCGCTGGGCAGATACACCCAGGACAGGACGCCAATCTATCGCTGGGCACACACTCACCCACACACATACACACTCTATATGGGGCAATTTGGAGAATTCACTTGACCTTGATCCATGTTTTTGGACTATGGAAGGAAACCGGAGAACCCGGAGGAAACCCACGCGGACACGGGGAGAACATGGAAACTCCACCCAGATTGGGATTCGAACCGGGAATCCCTAGCGCTGAGAGGAGAACGTGCCACCGTGCCGTCCCCTCCCAAGGTTTCTTCCTTAAAATAACAACATAACAGAGTTTTTTCTTGCCACTGTTGCTTCAGCTTGCTCTTTGGGGGTTTAAAGGCTTACAACACTGTAAAGCTGATTTGTGATGATGTATTATTGTAAAAAACACTATTTAATTAAATTACTTGAACTTGAACTTAAAGCTAAAGGTCTAAAGTGTAGTTCAATACACCCCCATATGAACAGCACATTCTCAGATTCATATAAGGAACGGATATCTGCCCTACCACACACTGTACCACACACTGTACCACTCACTGTACCCCACACTGTACCCCACACTACCACACACTGTACCCCATACTGTACCCCACACTGTACCCCACACTACCACACACTGCACCACTCACTGTACCCCACACTGTACCCCACACTGTACCCCACACTACCACACACTGTACCACACACTGTACCCTACGCTGCACCACACATTGTACCACACACTGCACCACTCACTGTACCCCATACTGTACCCCACACTGTACCCCACACTGTACCACACACTGCACCACACACTGCACCACACACTGCACCACTCATTGTACCCCACACTACCACACACTGTACCACACACTGTACCCTACGCTGCACCACACATTGTACCACACACTGCACCACTCACTGTACCCCATACTGTACCCCACACTGTACCCCACGCTGTACCACACACTGCACCACACACTGCACCACACACTGCACCACTCATTGTACCCCACGCTGTACCACACATTGTACCACACACTGCACCACTCACTGCACCACACACTGTACCACTGTACCCCACACTGTACCCCACACTGTACCACACACTGTACCACACTGTACCACACACTGTACCACACGCTGTACCACACACTGTACCACACACTGCACCACTCACTGTACCCCACGCTGTACCACACACTGCACCACTCACTGTACCCCACGCTGTACCACACACTGCACCACTCACTGTACCCCATACTGTACCCCACACTGTACCACACACTGTACCACACACTGCACCACTCACTGTACCCCACGCTGTACCACACATTGTACCACACACTGCACCACTCACTGTACCACACACTGTACCACACACTGTACCCCACGCTGCACCACACATTGTACCACACACTGTACCACACACTGTACCACACATTGTACCCCACACTGTACCCCACACTGCACCACTCACTGTACCCCATACTGTACCCCACACTGTACCCCACACTGTACCACACACTGCACCACACACTGCACCACACACTGCACCACTCATTGTACCCCACGCTGTACCACACATTGTACCACACACTGCACCACTCACTGCACCACACACTGTACCACACACTGTACCCCACACTGTACCACACACTGTACCACACACCGTACCACACGCTGTACCACACGCTGTACCACACACTGTACCACACACTGCACCACTCACTGTACCCCACGCTGTACCACACACTGCACCACTCACTGTACCCCACGCTGTACCACACACTGCACCACTCACTGTACCCCATACTGTACCCCACACTGTACCACACGCTGTACCACACACTGTACCACACACTGTACCCCACGCTGTACCACACATTGTACCACACACTGCACCACTCACTGTACCACACACTGTACCACACACTGTACCCCACGCTGCACCACACATTGTACCACACACTGTACCACACACTGTACCACACATTGTACCCCACACTGTACCCCACACTGCACCACTCACTGTACCCCATACTGTACCCCACACTGTACCACACACTGTACCACACGCTGTACCACACGCTGTACCACACACTGCACCACTCACTGTACCCCACGCTGCACCACACATTGTACCACACACTGCACCACTCACTGTACCCCATACTGTACCCCACACTGTACCACTCACTGTACCCCACACTGTACCACACACTGGTCAGAGACAGTAGTATATTTAGTTTAAGACACATTCCACCAAAATGCACCACAGAGCACCACAGGAGGTCTTTCATACCTGTGACCATCAAACTGTATCAAACACAACCTTCAGATTGATAGCCCAACACCCTAACCTCTGAGTTACCACACCACTCAGCAATCAATAGGTAGTAAGTTTGTTGCTTTTAAACTAATAATAATAAAGAAATAGAAAGCAGCTTGTACTTTGTGCAGTTTTTTCTTGCCACTGTTGCTTCAGCTTGCTCTTTGGGGGTTTAAAGGCCTTACAACACTGTAAAGCTGCTTTGTGATGATGTACTATTGTAAAAAACACTATATAATTAAATTACTTGAACTTGAACTTAAAAGCTAAAGGTCTAAAGTGTAGTTCAATACACCCCATATGAACATCACATTCTCAGATTCATATAAGGAACGGATATCTGGTGCATTACATTTAATTGCGCATCCATCCATCACTCCAACGCCCTACGTGGTGTTTATTCATGAGCATTGAAATCACATGACAGTAAATGGCCTCCCTGTTGGAGGAGCCCGACACTGATGACTGCTGTGCTGCTTTTTCCAGACGTGTGTTTGTGGAAAACGTGTCAGGGAGGACTTTTTCTGCTTTAAAACAGAAATATCTCAGAGGTACATGCTGTTCTGTACAGCGCTTCCAAGTGAAACGTCAGTGGGGCCTGTTTGGTAGCTGGACATCTGAAGACCACGCAGTGTTATTGCTTCCAGGGGAAGCATCTGTGTTAAGAGGTAAGAGCACGTACGTGTGGGTTTTAAAAGGATTTTTTTTTAGATGGTTCTTAACAGCTGTGGACATCTGTTAAAAACTCACAGAGTGCATGCACCTCTGTTAGATGCTCAGGGGGACGGCAGACCTCTCTGGAGAGAGTTAAAAAAAGGTTTGGAAGAGTTGCAGGAGCCTCACACTGACATTACATTTGGTCATTTTACAGAAACCCTCTGCAGGAAGGGCCGAAGTCGTCTGGACTGTTTGGGACGTCTGAGGTCCTTTAACATCCGCAGGACGATGCTCAGGGTCTTTTATGAGTCTGTGAGTGCTGTCCTTCATGCTGCTGCATGCTGGGAAAGCAGGTCGAAGGTGGCAGATGCCAGGAGGATGCTGTCTAAACTGAAGGCCATCATGGACAATGCCTCCCATCCACTGTACCTCACACTGTACCTCACACTGTACCACACACTGTAGCTCACACTGCACCTCACATTTTACTACTCACTGTACCTCACACTGTACCTTACACTGTACTTCACACTGTACCACATACTGTACCTCACACTGTACCTCACACAGTAACTCACACTGTACCACATACTGTACCACATACTGTACCTCACACTGTACCACATACTGTACCACATACTGTACCTCACACAGTAACTCACACTGTACCTCACATTGTACCACTCACACTGTACCACGCACTGTACCACACAGTGAACCACACACTGCACCTCACATTTTACTACACACTGTACCTCACACTGTACCACACACTGTACCTCACACTGTATCTCACACTGCACCTCACATTTTACTATTCACTGTACCTCACATTGTACCACGCACTGTACCACACACTGTACCACACACTGTAACTCGCACTGTACCTCGCACTGTACCACACACTGTACCACACACTGTACCACACACTGTATCTCACATTTTACTATTCACTGTACCTTACACTGTACCACGCACTGTACCCCACACTGTACCTCGCACTGTACCTCGCACTGTACCACACATTGTACCACACACTGTACCATACACTGTATCTCACACTGCACCTCACATTTTACTATTCACTGTACCTCACACTGTACCTTACACTGTACCACGCACTGTACCACATACTGTACCCCACACTGTACCTCGCACTGTACCTCGCACTGTACCACACATTGTACCACACACTGTACCACACACTGTACCTCACACACTGTACCACACACTGAACCACACACTGTACCTCACACTGTACCACACAATACCACATTGTACCCCACACATTGTACCCCACACTGTACCACACATTGTACCACACGCTGTACCACCCACTGTACATCACACTGTACCACACATTGTACCCCACACTGGTCAGAGACAATAGTACATTTAGTTTACTAGTACATTTAGTCTCATTCCACCAAAATGCACCACAGAGCACCACAGGAGGTCTTTCATACCTGTGACCATCAAACTGTATCAAACCCAACCTTCAGATTGATAGCCCAACACCCTAACCTCTGAGCTACCACACCACTCAGCAATCAATAGGTAGTAAGTTTGCTGCTTCTAAACTAAGAAATAGAAAGCAGCTTGTACTTTGTGGTAATCTGGTCGTAAATGGTATTAAATAAATCCATCCAACAGAAACAATGTGCATCTTATTATAAAAAACACTTCAGCTTTTATGACCGTCAGCTTTGTGCGGTGGGACTGGTTTTAAAGCCAGTACCTTACAGAAACATGCTCACGGTTCACGGTCTGGCTGCAGACACCAGACGTGTTGCAATAGCAAACAAGCCGGCCAAGGCTCATTGCTGAATCTGTTTATAGTAGTATCAGGGGGTCAGTTTGAAGGATGTTTCCCGTCCTTTCTATATACAGTATGTATATATATATATATAAACCCAGGGCAGGGCGACAAAAAAAAAAAAAATAAATAAAAAAAAAATATATATATATTATTATTATTATTTTTTTTTTTTATTATACCACTACTCAAATTGTTGTTTACCAAAATTAAAACTAAAGCTGCTTCCCTCTAGAGAAAGCATAAAAATGACAAGAGCATTAGAACGTGGTATAAGACAGTTGTGGTCTTAGACCACTTTCAGAGTTTTTGTTTATATCTGAAAATCTACACACAAACACAAAAACATTGAGCCCCAACATGGAGCCTTTACCGTGATGCATGAAGCCATTGTTGCACAGGCCAACCCCAAGAGTGACCGCATCCTCTCGAGTAGAACAGTCTCCCTGGTACATAAAAAATAATAATGAATAAATAAATAAAAGATTTATGTTTTGCAGTATAGGTGGTAAAAAAGTAAAACTGTGGTGGAAAAAAAGTGTTTATATTTTCTCACAGGCAACTCTACAAAAAAGAGAATAACAAAAAAGTGAATAACGGGTTCTACAGACAAAAAGGAGAAAACAGAAAAACAGTAATCATTACAGAAATCAACAGAATGATGAAGTTCAATCAAACAAGTCATGTGAAGACTCAGCATACAGCAGAACCTTTGACTTTGTACAGAGTCATCTTTGATGTTCGTATTTCAGGTCTATTTAAAGCATGTTCTCATTACAGACACTTTGAAAACTTTTTTCCAGAGACACAGAAATGTTCTGAGGTTCAAACAGAAGAATAAGACGTGATATCTTCTGCTTAATGCTATATTAGGAGTGCAGTGGGGGGGGGGTTCTCCATTACCATCCAGGGGAACGTTTCATGGGCAGATAAACCCAGAACAGGGCGCAAACACAAACACACACTCTCACTCACTGACTGACTCACTGACTGACTCCCTCACTGACTGACTCACTCCCTCGCTGACTCCCTCCCTCACTGACTCCCTCACTCACTCACTGACTCCCTCACTCACTCACTGACTCACTGACTGACTCTCTCACTCACTCACTCACTCACTGACTCCCTCACTCCCTCACTGACTCCCTCACTCCCTCACTGACTGACTCCCTCACTGACCGACTCCCTCACTGACCGACTCCCTCACTGACCGAATCCCTCACTCCCTCACTGACCGACTCCCTCACTGACCGACTCCCTCACTGACCGACTCCCTCACTGACCGAATCCCTCACTCCCTCACTGACCGACTCCCTCACTGACCGACTCCCTCACTCACTCCCTCCCTCACTCCCTCACTCCCTCACTCACTGACACAATGACACCCTGACTCACTGACCGACTCAAACACTCACAGGGACAATTTAGACAATTTAGGGAAACTGAAAACACCTTAAATCCATGTTTTTGGACTGTGGGGGAGAAAACCCACACAAACACAGACACAGGGAGAACATGTAGACTCCTTCCAGATCAGAATTTAAAGCTGGATCCAAACCATCCCCCACAAATATAAGTCTTTAATCATATACACACATACAAACACACAATAAAACTAAAAAAGTGCAACATAGAACAACAATTTACACAACACAAAACATAGAGCACATCAATGCACCCCATATTCATGATCTCTGAGAAAAGATCTTCAGTATAAGATCACACTTTGAGGGAGTTCTATAAACAAGTTCTAATAGCTCAAATAATTAAATATATCTAAACAGTTACAGCAGTAAAAAATTATACACACAGTCTGGAAATTTAAATAAATAACAGGCATGTCTTCAGATGTATGAGAGCTTTAAATCGTCTTACCTGTGAGATGAGCCAATCCACCAGTTTGCTGGCTGGTAACACAGACTTGAAGGTTTTTAGATGGTGATCTCTGTCCCTGAAAAGAAGACGAAGAAAAAAGATAGAATATTAATTAAGAGGACAAAATAATCAGTACCTTTCACCTGTTTTGCAGCTTTTGCAAACTAATAACATTCAGTACATTCACATATTATAAACAGCGAGGTGAGACAGCACGTCAGCACACAAGTCACAACGTATATATATAAATATTTAGAGCAGCCAATTCACCTTGGATCCATGTTTTTGGACTGTGGGAGGAAACCAGAGAATATGAAGAAAACCCATGCAGACACGGCATTCGAACCTGGATCCCCAACGTGCTCCAAATATTGCAATTTATTTACAATGATGTCGCTCTTTACCTTATAGTTTCATATATATATATATATATATATCTATATATATATATAAGCACTTTGGCTTAGTGGTTAGCATGTTCTCCTCTCAGCACTAGGGATACCCGGCTCGAATCCCCATCTGAGTGGAGTTTCCATGTTCTCCCCGTGTCTGCGTGGGTTTCCTCCGGGTTCTCCGGTTTCCTCCCAAAGTCCAAAAACATGGATCAACTCAATTGAATTCTCTAAATTGCCCCATATAGAGTGTGTATGTGTGCGTGTCTGTGTGAGTGAGTGTGTGCCCAGCGATGGATTGGCGCCCTGTCCTGGGTCTATCTGCCCAGCGCCCGAGACGTTCTCCCCTAGATGGGCATGGGGAACCCCACCGGGACCCTAATAGAGGATAAAGCGGGAGATAAAGAATGAATGAATGAATGAATGAATGAATGAATAATGAATATATATATATATATATATATATATATATATATATATATATATATATATACATATACATACACACACACATGTATATAAACAGCACAGCTCTAACAGTGTCTGGGAGGCTGCGGTGGCACTGCAGATCGAGCAACTGACAGAATCTATGGATGGAAGGCTTTTGAGTGTCATCGTAAGGAAAAGTGGCTATATTGGTCACTGATTTGTTTTTGGTTTTGTTTTTGAATGTCAGAAATGTTTATTTCCTACATTCAAAAAATAAACAAGTGAGATTGGAATATATTTGGTTTTTTTAAGTTGCCTAATAATTCTGCACAGTAAACGTTACCTGCACAAACACATATCCTCCTAAAATAGCCAAATCTAAAAAAAAAAAAAAAAAACACTCCAACTTCCAAAAATATTAAGCTTTGATATTTATGAGTCTTTTGGGTTAACTGAGAACATTCATGAGAATGTTCATTAATAAAAAAAATCCTCTCAAATACAACTTGCCTGATAATTCTGCACACAGTGTATATCTGAGCTTAAGCAGTTTAGATGACATTTTGTAAATTGGTCTGATTTTGACAACCTTGTATTTAAAAGCCTATTTTAATAAATACTGGCCTTTCTCATGTGGTGGACTCTTTGAAGCTAATACATAATTTAAAAAATATTATTTTATATTGTAATCTGATAGGGTGGCACAGTGGCTTAGTGGTTAGCATGTTCTCCTATCAGCGCTAGGGGATCCCGGTTTGAATCCCAATCTGGGTGGAGTTTCCATGTACTCCCCGTGTCCGTTTAGGGTTTCCTCCGGGTTCTCCGGTTTCCTCCCACAGTCCAAAAACATGGATCAAGTTAATTGAGTTCTCTAAATTGCCCCCTATAGAGTGTGTTTGTGTCCTGTCCTGGGTGTATCTGCCCAGCGCCCGAGACGTTCTCCCCTGGATGGGCATGGAGAACCCCACCGCGTCCCTAATAGAGGATAAAGCGGGAGATAATGAATGAATGAATCTGATAGGTAGGCACGGTGGCTTAGTGGTTAGCATGTTCTCCTCTCAGCACTGGGGATCCAGGTTCGAATCCCAATCTGGGTGGAGTTTCCATGTTCTCCCCGTGTCCGTTTAGGGTTTCCTCCAGGTTCTCCGGTTTCCTCCCACAGTCCAAACACAAGGCTCAAGGTAAATTGAATGGTCCAAATTGCCCCATATAGAGTGTGTTTGTGTGTGAGAGTGTGTCCAGTGATAGATTGGTGCTCTGTCCTGGGTGTATCTGCCCAGCGCCCAAAATGCTTTCCCCTGGATGGGCATGAGGATAAAGGGCACAATAATATATGAATGATTGAGTCTAAAAACATGAATTCAAGGTGAGTAGGCTGCTCCACATTGCCCCTATCTAAATTGCCCCAATATAGTGTGTGTAATGTGAGTCCAGTGATAGATTGACGCCCTGTGTTGGGTCTGCCCAGAGCCCAAAACGTTCTCCCCTGGATGAGCATAGGGACCCCCCTCCCCGCGCCTCCCTGGTAGAGGATTAAGTGGAACATAATGAATGAATGAATGAATTTATTGTGCTCAGGTAAGGCTTTGTGCTGAATCCAGAAAATCCCTCGCTTCAATATGCCTGTGAATTTGCTCTAAACTATAATCCATGAACAAAAGTCTCGTCTGATGTGGTGTGTGTTTGTAAATCTCGTATAATCCTGAATGCTGTACTTACTTGATCACTGGTGTGTACAGACTGTGAAGACGACAGTAGAGTCTCACACCCTATTCAAATAAAACCACACATGAGGTTGCCCTGTTTAAATCAATAATCTTTACCTTCAGAAGATGACTCGGCAAAATACGGATTAAGAAGAAAGTGTGGGTTGTGTGCACTCATACCTTCGATACAATATCCTCCATCTCACTCCTGGCTTTGTAGGTGCCATCATCATAACGGAACCGATAGAGAACTTGCTCATTCTTAAACTGATGCTTATCTGAAACTACAAATAAATCACAAAATATATATTTTTAATATATTTTTTATTATATTTACATTTGGTCATTTAGCAGATGTTTTTATACAAAGCGATTTACAAGGTGAGCACAGGGTTAATCACAACATCCCTGGAACAATGAGGGTTAAGGGTCTTGCTCAAGGACCCACAATTGTAACTCAATTGTAAGTTGCTTTGGATAAAAGCGTCTGCTAAATGACTAAATGTAAATGGTAACTCCAGTGGAGCTGGGATTTAAGCCCTCAACTTTAAGTTTGATAGCCCAATTCCCTAACCACTGAGCTTTGGGAGAAAACCAGAGAACCTGGAGGAAATCCATGGGGACACGGGGAGAACATGGACACTTCACCCAGACTGGGATTCAAACCTGGAATCCAGAGTTCTGTGAGGTGAACATGCTAACCACTAATCCACCATGCCACCCTGTCTGGTTTTAATGGCATTGGTTTAGTGGAATCCCAATCTGGGTGGAGTTTCCATGTTCTCCCCGTGTCCACGTGGGTTTCTTCCGGGTTCTCCGGTTTTCTCCCACAGTCCAAAAACATGAATTTAGGGTAAACTGAATTCTCCAAATTGCCCCATATAGAATGTGTCTGTGTGAGTGAGTGTGTGCCCAGCGATAGATTGGTGCCCTGTCCTGGGTGTATCTGCCCAGCGCCCATAAACTGAGCTCATTCCGCAATTCCAGGAGCAAAATGTTGAAACAGCATAAATTGTGAAGCTGACTAAATTTTAAGATCAGTTCAATTTTATGTTTAATTGGTTTATAGTGGGGCGGCATGGTGCCTTAGTGGTTAGCACCCTCACCCCTAGGGAAACTCCGGTTCGAACCATCTGGGTAGAGTTTTCATGTTCTCCCCGTGTCCGAGTGGGTTTCCTCCAGGTTCTCCGGTTTCCTCCCACAGTCCAAAAACATGGATCAAGTCTATTGAATTCTCCAAATTGCCCCATATAGAGTGTGTGTCCGTGAGTGTGTATTCTATTGAATGGCGCCCTGTCCTGGGTGTATCTGCCCAGTGTCCGAAATGTTCTCCCGTGGATGGGCATGGGGATTTAAAGAGAGAACTGTCAAACAGACCAGTGTACAGATTATCATCAGATTATAACCCATTCTCCTCTTCCAACCTGCAATCTGTATAGACTTGGCTATTGGTTTTAATGATTTAGAGATTTAGCAAAGCTGCACTGTGAAGAAATCAAAACACTATGGACCAAGAACCGTAAGGTGGCTTTATTTATCAATGCTACTTCAAAATGTGCATCCGTAGTGCTGAGAGATCATTATTCGTGGGCAAACACTGCATGTCATCCATTATTCATGGAGATGTTGTTTTCCGTGGCAACACACCTGCGCGCACAGCAAATCTTACGAGAAGAGCTTCCGACATTACTGCAGCATTCAAGTGGTTTTAGGCCGCTTGACAGTTTGCTCTTCGTCGGGACGTTGTTTACACAGCACTACAGTTCTACTCGAACCCGAACGACGTGAAGGTTTTGGAAAAGTCAGCAGATGACGTGCAGCACTTGAACACTAGTTTGTTTCTACCTCGTGTATGTCACCATCACATTAAAACACTCTGAGATAGAGTTCAGATAAAGTGAGATAGCTAGAACCTATGGAGATTTCCTAGTTGTTGGGTCTGATTTGCTCCATTTTGCTTTTGAGAATCCCTCATTGATTCTCATTGGGGTTTGGGTCCGGCGAGTTGGCTGATGGGTAGGAATGTCCTCCTGTGGCACTCTGTGGTACATTTGGGTGAATAAGTCTTCGACTGGGCGGACACAGTGTTTTAGTGGTTAGCATGTTCTCCTCTCAGCGCTAGGGATTCCCGGTTCGAATCTCAATCTGGGTGGAGTTTCCATGTTCTCCCCGTGTCCGTGTGGGTTTCCTCAGGGATCTCCGGTTTCCTCCCACAGCCCAAAAAAACATGGATCAAGACAATTGAATGCTCCAAATGGCCCCATATAGAGTGTGATTGTGTCTGTGTGAGTGAGTGTGTGCCCAGTGATGGATTGGTGCTCTGTCCTGGGTGTATCTGCCCAGCGCCCGAAATGTTCTCCCCTGGATGGGCATGGGGAACCCACCCGCAACCCTAATAGAGGATAAAGCGGAAGATAACAGATGGAGTCTTTGACTGAATGTGCTCCTGTCTCTGACCAGTGCGTCATGCAGTGGATGGTTAAAGGTGGGTTAAATGTCATGCTTAATATGTTTTTCTGTATAACTTGTGGGTTTTTAAAAATATTTTTCATTTGTAATGACTAAATGATTCATTGGGGCAGTCACAGGTCTGTGGTTAAGGAACCAGCTTGCGACCTGGAATTCCCCGGTTCGATTCCCAGTCCCAACAAGTATCTATGGCTGAAGTGCCCTTAAGCAAGACCATAGCTTTATGAACTGACCATGAAGCACATGTGGGCTCAGACATGCAGGGGATTCCAGTAGAAACAAGGATGACGTATACAGAGTCTAAATTATATGTATTAAATGTGTATGTTAGCGCTCGTGGGGCAAGGTGGCTTAGTGGTTAGCATGTCCTCCTCTCAGCGCTAGGGATTCAAATCCCCATCTGGGTGGACTTACTATGTTCTCCCCGTATCCATGTGGGTTTCCTCTGGGTTCTCCGGTTTCCTCCCACAGTCCAAAAACATGGCTCAAGGTCAATTGAATTCTCCAAAGTTGCCCCATATAGAGTGTGTTTGTGTGAGTGATTGATTGGTGCTCTGTCCTGGGTGTATCTGCCCAGCGCCCAAAACTTTCTCCCCTGGATGGGCATGGGGAACCCCCCCCCCCCCCCCGCAACCCTAATAGAGGATAAAGCAGAAGATAATGGACGGATGGATGTTAGGTTTTAATTCAAACTAAACATATTACAATCCATTGCAAAACATGTCTACATCATACTGACTGATGAAGGTTTTAAAGGAACTTTAAAGAGAACCCGTGAACTCATCTAGCATTTCTTGATGCACCAACTCTGAAATAATTTCGCTTTTTGTGTGGCCACAGCTTTCAACTGTTTACGTGAAGGTTTTGGAAAAGTCAGCAGATGACATGCAGCACGTGAGCACCTACGTAGTAGTACACCATGACATTAAAACACTAGAGTTCATGGAAAAGAAGGAAAACTCTTACCGTGGTGGATGAGCCCATTCTCCAGAAGAGCCTGCCCCAAGTTGATGCCCTCCTCTGGTTTACTGATCTCTCCACTTTCTAGTAGCCAGGCAACAAACTCGCTGAAAGAAACACATGTACGCAATTAGCTGCTGCATGCAACCAGTTACCATAATAACACAAGTGTGACGTACACAACACCTTTATTTATTTATAGAGTAATAATAGAGAAGCAGTAGTTGAGGATTCTATTTAAAGGACTATAGGTTTAATAAAGGTGAAAAGTTTACTTCAACTGACAGCAGGTATTTAATCAATGCTTTATAACTTACAATTTACAAGAGAGTAGAGAAACGTGGGGATCAGTGTTACATTTAAAAAATTAATTGTGAGATTTTTAAAGAGCAGCAAGGTGGCTAAGTTTAGCATGTTCGTCCCTCAGCGCTGGGAATCCAGGTTTCTCCCCGTGTCCACGTGGGTTTCAAAAGTAAAGTTTTTATATATGTATATATATTTATATGTGTGTGTGTGTGTGTGTGTGTGTGTATTTATATATATACATTTTATTCATTTATTTCTTTGATAGAAATTAATTTCATTCATTCATTATCACCCGCTTTATCCTCTATTATGGTCGCGGGGGGGTTCCCCATGCCCATCCAGGGGAGAACGTCTCGGGTGCTGGGCAGATAGACCCAGGACAGGGCGCCAATCCATCGCTGGGCACACACTCACTCACTCAAACACACTCTATATGGGGCAATTTTGAGAATTCAATTGACTTGATCCATGTTTTTGGACTGTGGGAGGAAACCGGAGAACCCGGAGGAAACCCACGCGGACACGGGGAGAACATGGAAACTCCACCCAGATGGGGATTCGAACCTGGAATCCCTAGCGCTGAGAGGCGAACGTGCTGGCCACTAAACCACCATGTCGCCCAGAAATTAATTTATTAAAGGTATTTAAATCTATGAATAAAATAGTTTTATTTCGGGTTTTCAGTTGAATTGTGGGTGTGAAACTTTCATAAATGTGACATAACATGCTAAAAATAGTGTCACTCGGTAATATTGTGGGTGGCGCCTTTTCTCCTGAGAATGGAAATATGGCTGCGATATGTTCATACGGGGGTGTGAAATTTCCCTGAAAACAAATATGCTAATCAAAATGTTAGAAGTGTTTGCTGGATGAGACTTCAATTAGTAAATCGTGTTCTTTTGTACAGAGAAAGAATAAAACATTTAAATATAATAAACTGACAAAGTTAATGACAAAGTATTATGTCTGATCCTGTTCCTAAACCTGAATTAGGATATTTGTAAGAAAAAAAACATCTGCAAAACGACCTGCTATACACAGACACACACATTAGTCCAATCACATCCCAACACCAGGTGTGAACACGGTTTAAACCCAGAACAGCCTGTTGCTTATGGGCTGCACATGGTCAGAATTAGAATCAGAACCCTTTATTGATCCCCAAGAGGATCCAAAAAATCAGAATATCAAGAAAAAGTTGATTCATTTCCATAATTCCATTCCAAAAGTTTAACTTTCATAGATTATAGATTCAAAGCCCCAGTATCAAACATAATTTGGATGTCCGGGTGGCACGGTGGCTTAGTGGTCAGCACGTTCGCCTCTTAGTGCTAGGGATTCCCGGTTCAAATCTCAATCTGGGTGGAGTTTACATGTTCTCTCCGTGTTCGCATGGGTTTCCTCCGGGTTCTCCGGTTTCCTCCCACAGTCCAAAAACATGGATCTAGGTCAATTCTCCAAAATTGTCCCATATAGAGTGTGTCGGTGTGAGTGAGAGTGTGTCAAGTGATAGTTTGGCACCCTGTCCTGGGTGTATCTGCCCAGTGCCCGAAACGTTCTCCCCTGGATGGGCATGGGGAATCCCCCGCGACCCTAATAGAGGATAAAGCGGAAGATAATAAATGGATGGATGGAATTTGGGCTTCCTGCTCATAAAATCAGGGATTCAAAAAATTTTAACACTGTGGAGATATCAGCCCAAATTTTGCAGATCATGAATGTTTAGTGTGAGAGACTAATCATCTTCTAAACAGTAGAGCTGAGGACCAGAACCTAAACTGCTTGAGGTCCAGTGTGAAATCTCCAGTCAGTCAGGATTTGGGGTGCAATGTCCGGTGCAGGTGTTGTAAACTCTGCTTTCTTAAAGGTCAGCGCAACAGTCTCCCAGAATGTTTTTGAGAACTTCGTGATTCCTTCTGCTGAGGATCTGTATGGAGATGCAGAGTTCATCTTCCAGCAGGACCTCACCCCTGAACATGCCGCCAGAAGCACCAAAATCTGGTTTGATGCTCATGCCATCACAGTGCTTGACAGGCCAGCCAACTCGCCGGACCTAAACCCTGTTGAGAACCTATGGGGATTTCCTAGTTGTTGGGACTGATTTGCTCCATTTTGTTCTTGAGAATCCCTCATTGATTCTCAATGGGGTTAGGGTCCGGCGAGTTGGCTGAAGGGTAGGAATGTCCTCCTGTGGCGCTCTGTGGTACATTTTGGGGGAATGAGTCTTTGACTGAATGTGCTCCTGTCTCTGACCAGTGTGTCATGCAGTGGATGGTTAAAGGTGGGTTAAATGTCATGCTTAATATGTTTTTCTGTATAACTTGTGGGGGTTTTTTATATATTTTTCATTAGTAATGACTAAATGATTCATTAGGGCAGTCAAAGGTCTGTCCCACCAAGTACCTATGGCTGAAGTGCCCTTTAAGCAAGGCATTGATTGCAAAGGCAGGACTTCCCCACAAAGACATCCAACCATACCTTTAGGAACTGGCCATGAAGCACATGTGGGCTCAGACATGCAGGGGATTCCAGTGGAAACGAGATCTAACTTATATGTATTAAATGTGTATGTGAGCTTTAATTCAAACTAAACATATTACAATCTATTGTAAACCATGTCTACATCACACTGACTGATGAAGGGTTTAAAGGAACGTAAAAGAGAACCCTAGGGACTTCTCTAGCATTTCTTGATGCACCAACTCTGAAAGTATTTCGCTTTTTGTGTGGCCACAGCTTTCAACTGTTTACGTGGCAACGGATTTTCCACCGTCTAGCGAGTTTAGATGACTAGCTGTGGTAATCCCCAATATAATTCACTCATTGATAATCAAAGACACACAGTGATTTGTTTTACTGTTTGCTGCTACTGATATATTATGTTGATAAAGATGAAGCAGACAGCTGACCCAACTGAAAATCATAACCTTTATGAACTATAGGGACTAATAAAAGTAAAGGTTACAGTAGAGGATGTACATTTATTCTCAACAGTTTGTTTCTTAAATTGATTTATATTATGTTTACAATGTGGTTATAAATATATAGAGGTTATTAATAATAAAGATGCAACATCCAACATCTGTAATGGTAAGGTCATCAGTATTTACTTACTATACTTAATATATTACTTAATATATATTTAATATATTACTATACTTAATATATTACATACAGTTATGTAAAACATACTGCTATTAGCAGCATGTCGTAAATTGCTTTCTTTCATTAATTCAGTGGTAACTACTTTATATCCAAATTGTTATTAGGTTAAAAAAGTGGGCGTGGACAAGTACAAGAATGTCTATAGGCTTTGGTCAAATCAATGGTCAGAACATTTTAGATTTGGAATGGAGTCGCTGCAAATAAATGGAACAAAAACAGGAATTGCAGATGGTACACTTCATTCATTCATTCATTATCTCCCGCTTTATCCTCTATTAGGGTCGCGGTGGGGTTCCCCATGCCCATCCAGGGGAGAACGTTTCGGGCACTGGGCAGATACATCCAGGACAGGGCACCAATCTATCGCTGGACACACACTCACTCACACAGACACACTCTATATGGGGCAATTTTGAGAATTCAATTGACTTGATCCATGTTTTTGGACTGTGGGAGGAAACCGGAGAACCCGGAGGAAACCCACGCAGACACGGGGAGAACATGGAAACTCCACCCAGATGGGGATTCGAACCGGGAATCCCTAGCGCTGAGAGGAGAACGTGCTAACCACTAAACCGCCTGATGGTACAGTTGCTCAATTAATTTCCATTATTCCATTCCACAACTTTAACTTTCATTGATTTTACATTTCAAGACCCACGATTTAAATGATTTCACGGTTTTATTTGTTTATTTTTACCTAATTTGGGCTACCAGCTCATAAAACTCACGAAAACAGGAATTCAAACAAGCAAAAACCACCCCTATATCGTGTTACATGACTTTATTCTAAATTAATTCTGCTTGTGAAGTATAAAATTTAGTACAAAATGGGCAATTTATCCATAGAAAACAAAATTAATTATCACTAATTAGTTAATTGATTTTTTAATTTTTTATTGATTCATGTTTTGTCATTGACGATGAACAATTGTGCAAAGTTTCAGTGTAATCAGATAACGGGGAAGTGGGTAAAATATCATTTACAAACTTTTTACCAGACACACAGACAAACATGAAACTGGGAATAAAAAATTTAATACTGTGGAGAAATCTTAGTGGTTAGCATGTTCTCCTCAGCACTAGGGATTCAAGTTCGAATCCCAATCTTGGTGGAATTTCCATGTTCTCTCCGTGTCCACGTGGGTTTCCTCCTGGTTCTCCGGTTTCCTCCCACAGTCCAAAAACATGCATCAAGGTCAATTGAATTCTCCAATTTGCCCCATATAGAGTGTGTTTGTGTGAGTGAGTGTGTGTCCAGTGATTGATAGGCGCCCTGTCCTGGGTGTATCTGCCCAGCGCCTGAAAACGTTCTCCCCTGTATGTGCATGTGGAACCCCCCCCACGACCCTAATAGAGGATAAAGCGGAAGATAATGGATGGATGAATCACGAGTAAACATAGAGTGCGATCACTCTATGATTTCACAAGCCCAGTTTGGCTGCAGCCATCTCCAACTCTGGAAAATTTTGACTTCGTAGCTCAAAAATTGGAATTTCGTGAGTGAAATAAAATATAAAAATTCACCATAATGCAAAACGAAAGGGAATTATGGCTCAGAAAAACAAGAATGGCTCCGGAATGGTTCGACCGATTTCTTAGCTGTATACAAGCACTCATCTCACCAATGAGCCGGACGTGTTCTGCAAAAACCATGTCGATAGAACCAACAATTGCGGAAAAAGAAAGCCGGAAAACACAGTGGCAGAATAAAAATCGGATTACAAATGATTGCCATATATGGTCATATAATCACAAAAAGAAGGGCAGTATTTTCAGCGACATGAAACACACAATGCAGAAGGGGTTCTGAATGGGGAACCATAGAGAACAGAAGCAGTGAGTCCTTCATGCTCGTGCAAGCCTTTAATTTATGTTGACGTGGAAGAAAGAGGAATCAAGTGGACTTAATTAATTCGTATGTAACTCATTAATATACTTTAGGGCTAATGCAGATGATGTCTCACGTGAGAAAAGGCCGGGAGATTAATCAATCTGTGAATCTTTTGTGTGCGTGCACAGGGGTGTTGTTAAAAACCCGGGCTCGCTGCGTTCCGCCAAGACTTTGCTTAGTTACATTCTATCAACACGGCTTCTAACAGGCACTTTCACACAGCTGAAAAATAACAATGCTATCAGTACAATCATGAGAGGAAAAAAAATACACACTGCCCTTTCCCGTAAATCGCCTAATTACCGGGGGAAACAAGGCAGTATGTAATGATGAGAAATCTTGTACAGTAGAGTCTGGAAGTTTAGAAACTTTTTAAGAATTCTATTTTTAATAGTCCTAGTCAATAAAGAGAACCGAGAGTAAAGAGTTGAGAATGAAATATGGTCTGATATTAAATATCTGCAAGATGCCTTTATATAAATAGGATAATATATATTATAATATAATAATATAATATTATTAATAATATGATTATATATATATATATATATACACACATACACACACACACACACACACACAGGGTGGCATGGTGGTTCAGGGGTTAGCATGTTCTCCTCTCAGCACTAGGTTCTCCAGGTTCCTCCCACAGTCCAAAAACATGGATCAAGTCAATTGAATTCTCAAAAATTGCCCCATATAGAGTGTGTTTGTGTGAGTAAGTGTGTGAGTGAGTGGCACAGAGAGCCAAATTGGCACTCTGTCCTGGGTATATCTTTGCAGCGCTCTAGACATTCTCCCCTGGATTGGCATGGGGAACCCCCCCATGACCCCAATAGAGGATAAAGCCGACGATGATGGATGGATATACACACACAAATACACACACACACAGACATATATATATATATATATATATATATATATATATGTAATTATATCATCCAGGTTCAAATCCCAATCTGGGTATGTTCTTCCCGTGTCTGTCAAAGACATGGAGGAAGGTAAAGTGAATGTTCTAAATTGGCCCATATAGAATGTGTTTGTGTGAGTGAGTGTGTGCCTAACGATAGATTGGCGCCATGTCCTGGGTGTATCTGCCCAGTGCCCCGAAACATTCTTCTCCCTTGGATGGGCATGGGGAACCCCCCCCACCCCCACGCGCGACCCTTGTAGAGGATAAATTGAATGAATATGATATATAGATAAACACAGTTTGTTTACTCTGTATTTGCATTACATTTACTTTATTAGCGTTTTTTAATAGCTAATCCTATAATCACTAATAATCTGTTCTCGTTGAGAAACTCGAGTTGCGTGTGCAGTGATGACATTCATTGAACACCTTTAAGATGAATTTCGATTTCGACTGTAAAAAGTAAGGCATTCTTGTTCATAATCATTGCCGCGCCAAACGGACCCAACGAATGGGTCATAAGCCTTGATGCCTAAAAGATAAACTCTGTTTAATGTTTGTTCTTCAGTGCAAGACGCCGAAGAATGGCTCGCTTTTGTTTTTCTACTTAATAGTCGAAATGCAGAAGGGGAATTTTAATTGCACTGTGGAATCTGACTAACACACAAACACATAGGAGTTGTATACGCACACACACACACACACACACACACACACACACACACACACACACACACACACACACACAGTTAAATGATTGGGTGTAGCATTCAGTGTTCATTCATGCTGCTGGGAGACAGTGGAAATGTGAAAGAGGGAGCATAAACAAGATCGAGAGAGAGAGAGAGAGAGAAAGTGAGTGAAAGTGAGCAAGACCGAAAAATGTGTGTGTGTGTGTGAGAGAGAGAGAGAGAGAGAGAGAGAGAGAGAGAGAGAGAGAGAGAGAAAGAGAGAGAGAGAGCGAGAGAGACTGGGGGGACTAAATGGATCTCCAATAGAGGGATGTTTGCTGGGAATGTGGGAGTCTGATGGGGTCTTGGCACTGATCTTGGGAAAGCATTTTTAAGGAGCCTGTGGGTATGTTTGTGTGTGTGTGTGTGTGTGTGTGTGTGTGTGTGTGTGTGTGTGTCTGAGTTTAAGAGGCTCGTCTGAATTTACAGTGGATTCCAGCAGCAGTCAGGACGCAGATGATACGTCATTACAGGAAGCACAGCGACAGATTTCAAAACTTTTACATTTATTTATTTTTTATTAATTTATTAATTTAAGTGTTAACACCATTTTGGACATGGTCATCATTTAATGGCAGTTTTTGGTTTAATATTTCAGTCTGTTTATAAATTTTTATGTTTTGGTTCATTTTATATTTCTATTTTTATTGTTAATAATCGCGAGGTAGTTACGACTCTTGTGTAAATATTTCTTTCATGGTTGTAGGCAGGTGCACTTGTTGTCTTTGCTTCATGTTTTTATGGCATTCTAGCAGAATGTTAAGTAGAATTAAGTAGTAGGCGATTCATCCATTTTATCCATCCATCCATTATCTTCCGCTTTCTCCTCAATTAGGGTCGGGGGGGGTTCCCCATGCCCATCCAGGGGAGAACATTTCGGGCGCTGGGCAGATACACCCAGGACATGGCGCCAATCTATCACTGGGCACACACTCACTCACACAGACACACTATATGGGGCAATCTGGAGAACTCAATTGATCGTGATCCATGTTTTTGGACTTTGGCAGGAAACCGGAGAACCCAGAGGAAACCCAGGCGGACACGGGGAGAACATGGAAACTCCACCCGGATGGGGATTCGAACCGGGAATCCCTAGCGCTGAGAGGAGAACATGCTAACCACTAAGCCACTGTGCCGGTAGGCGATTCAAAACTTTAAAAAACTGCAAACAATCTCTGCTGTCACACTTAAACTCATATTCTAAACTTTCAATAACATTTTAAAAGCCAGAACCACAACTTAAAAACTAATTAAATCGATCTGAGATGCTTCTTTTGATTCAAACATTGATTTGAAGATACCGCATCAGACAACTTAAACATTTTTAACTATGGCTATTTATTTTTCCTAACTTTTTGTAAAAAAGCATATACAGGACTTACTTTCCCAGGAAGCACTTGGGCACGATGCTGAGTTTTCTCCGCCTGTCTTTGATGAGATGACGACTTTTGGTCATCATCATGTGGTAGAGCTTCTCTCCTTTTTCTGCTATCATCACATAGGCATCCCGCTCCATTCCCAGTTTAAGACCTGAGAACAGATGAGATAAGATGAGCTTTTATTTATCACACAATGGAAATTCAAATTCTCAGCAGCAAGGTACAGTGTATGTGGAAGATAAAATAAATATTCAGCTATTAAAAGACATTTGGAAAAAAATTATTAAAAAATTTAAATAGCAGATCTACAGTTGTGATCAAATTTATTCAACCCCCACTGAAATAAAGTGTTTTGGCCAGTTTGACATTGATTTGGATCATTTCAGTCATCTTATTTACAATTATATCAAAGAGGCACTTATAAATTAGACAAATATAACATAATATTTATGATGGAATAACCACAAATGTCTTTACTGTGCTCACATCATTATCAGTTTTATTCAACCCCCTAGTGACATTATTTTTTAGTACTTAGTACAACATCCTTTTCCAGTTATGACAGCTTTCAAGCGTGAAGCATAGCTTGACACAAGTGTCTTGCAGCGACCTATGGGTATCTTAGCCCATTCTTCATGGGCAAAAGCCTCCAGTTCAGTCACATTCTTAGGCTTGCGCACTGCAACTGCCTTCTTTAGGTCCCACCAGAGGTTCTCAATTGGATTTAAGTCTGGTGATTGCGATGGCCACTCTAGAATGTTCCAGCCTTTCATGTTCAACCATGCTCTAGTGGACTTGGATGTGTGCTTCGGATCATTGTCCTGTTGGAAGGTCCAACGTCTCCCAAGCCGCAGGTTTGTGACTGACTATCACATATTCCTCCAAGATCTCCTGGTACTGAAGGGAATTCATGGTACCCTGCACACGTTGAAGCTTTCCTGTACCATTAGAAGCAAAACAGCCCCAAAGCATAATTGACCCCCGCCATGCTTCACAGTAGGCAAGGTGTTCTTTTGTTCATAAGCCTGGTTCTTCCTCCTCCAAACATAGCGCTGGTCCATTGTCCCAAACAGTTCTAATTTAGTTTCATCTGACCACAGTACACTGTCCCAAAACCTTTGTGGCTTGTCCACATGACTTTTGGCATACTGCAGTCGACTTTTCTTGTTCTTTGGAGTCAGCAAGGGGGTGCGCCTGGGAGTTCTGGCATGGAGGTCTTCGTTATGCAGTGCACGCCTTATTGTCTGAGCTGAAACTTCAGTGCCCACATCTGACAGGTCTTTTTTCAGTTCCTTAGCAGTCATGCGGGGATTTTTCTCCACATTACGCTTCAGGTAGCGCACAGCAGTCGCGGTCAGGATCTTCTTTCTGCCACGACCAGGTAACGTTTCCACTGTGCCCTTTAACTTGAACTTGCGAATGATACTTCCGATAGTGTCTCTTGGAATATTTAACAACTTCGCAATCTTTTTATATCCATTGCCATTCTTGTGAAGAGCAATAACCTCTTCTCTTGTCTTCTGGGACCATTCTCTTGCCTTCACCATGCTTGTAAACACACCAGTAGATGTCTAGAAGGAGCTGGGTATCACAGTCCTTTTAAATCTGCCTAATTGGTGCTTATCATGCTTGATTGCTGCTTGTTGACATCCACGGGTGTTTTCAATACCTGATTGAAAACACTGGAATGAACCTCTGTTCTTATGAGTGGTAGTTGTAAAGGGGTTGAATAATTGTGTCAATGAAGAAATCACAAAAAGGCCATTTAATACTTTATGATAAAAACAATTGATGCTATCTTAGTTGCATTTAGTTCTTTAACAAGTCCTTGTAAGATTTCATTATGAACACAATTACAAATGTGCACTGAATTCCATAAAACCCTTCGCAGCATTGGGGGTTGAATAAATTTGATCACAACTGTATATGTACAAAATAAATTCACAGTTATGTACATGAAACATGACACAGAGTAACAGAATGAAACAAATATTGAACATCTTATGATTTTGTAGTTTGCAAGGGATGACAGATTGATATCAGATTGCACAGCAGCAAAATTTCAAGTAATTTATTCATAGAGCTCTTTTTACAATAGTACATCATCACAAAGCAGCTTTACAGTGTTATAAGCCTTTAAACCCCCAAAGAGCAAGCTGAAGCGACAGTGGCAAGAAAAAACTCCCTGTTATGTTGTTATTTTAAGGAAGAACCCTTGAGAGAAGACTCAGTGGGGGACTCATTATTATAATTGTTCCTGGTGCTGTTTAATATATATATATATATATATATAAACCACCCCTATATCGTGTTAAATGACTTTATTCATTCATTATCTCCCGATTTATCCTCTATTAGGGTCGCGGGGGGGTTCCCCATGCCCATCCAGGGGAGAACGTCTCGGGCGCTGGGCAGATACACCCAGAACAGGGCGCCAATCCATCGCTGGGCACACACTCACTCACACATACGGGGCAATTTGGAGAACTCAATTGACTTGATCCATGTTTTTGGACTGTGGCAGGAAACCGGAGAACCCGGAGGAAACCCACGCGGACACAGGGAGAACATGGAAACTCCACCCAGATGGGAATTCGAACCAGGAATCCCTAGGTTACATGACTTTATTCTAAATTAATTCTGCTTGTGAAGTATAAAATTTAGTACAAAATGGGCAATTTATCCATAGAAAACAAAATGAATTACCACTAATTAGTTAATTAATTGGTAATGTTTTTAATTGATTCATGTGTTGTCATCGATGTCCCATGAACGATGGGCATCAAAGTTTCAGCTTAATCGGATAACGGGAGGGTGAAAGAGCGTTTACAAACTTTTTTACCAGACACACAGACAAACAGATGAAGCTGATACAGGGGTTTTAATAATTATAATTATTTTAAGCAAAAAAAAAAGCAATAAAAATAAAAATTTGCATAGAATTTGCCGTTTCCCCCCTTTTATTTTTATTTATTTATTTATTTTTATTTTATTTATTTATTATTGTTATTATTATTTATTTATTTATTTATTTTTTATTATTATTATTATTATTATTATTATTATTATTATTTTATTTTTATTCTAGGAGGTTGGGTTTGGGTGGGAAGGGATAGGGTTGGAAAATATAAAAAAAAAAAAAATGGGGGAAGAGAAGAAGAAGAGAAAGGAATATAAGGAATGTGTGTGAAATTGTTTGTGTATGTAAAGATTCTTCTTTTTCCTCAATAAAAAGACTTATATAAAAAAAAAAAAAGAATTTGCCGTTTCAAAACGTTTTTTTCTCAAGTCGAGTTGCTGAGGGCCAAATCTTCCGAACAACTGAACTCTTCTTCAGCACATCAGAGACGACCCCTGAGAAACTCACGCAGTAAACACACCTTCAACACACATGCACACAGCTGGGGTCTTTTCATCCCGAGTGGATGCGGGGTCATGTGGCATGAGGACGGGAATGCAGTGTGAACACCGTGCTATTTTGCATGTGCACTGGGAGCAGACACTTTGGGTGCCAGATATAGCAACTACACACAGGGGAGGAGGATTTCTGAAAGTAGGTGCAAATAAACTCAAAGCCCAAAGGAAAAACACGCGGCGGTTCAAAAACACAACATGTCCATCAAACCAACTCCCAACTTACTGTAGTAGCTTCAACTAAATGCAGAAGCATGTATTATGGGGTGTGTATGTGATTTGGTGTGCGTCTGTGTGCATTATGTCCAACCTTTGGTTTTACCACCCCTATATTAGCTTCATCTGTTTGTGTGTCGGGCGGCATGGTTAATTAGTTTTTAAGTTGTGGTTCTGGCTTTTAAAATGTTATTGAAAGTTTAGAATATGAGTTTAAGTGTGACAGCAGAGATTGTTTGTAGTTTTTTTAAAGTTTTGAATCGCCTACCGGCACAGTGGCTTAGTGGTTAGCATGTTCTCCTCTCAGCACTAGGGATTCCCGGTTCGAATCCCAATCTGGGTGGAGTTTCCATGTTCTCCCCGTGTCCGTGTGGTTTTCCTCCAGGTTCTCTGGTTTCCTCCCACAGTCCAAAAACATGGATCAAGTCAATTGAATTCTCCAAATTGCCCCATGTAGAGTGTGTTTGTGTGAGTGAGTGAGTGTGTGCACAGTGATAGCTAGATAGATTGGCGCCCTGTCCTGGGTGTATCTGCCCAGCGCCCTCTTGATGGGCATGGGGATGACCCCCCCTCCATGACCCTAGTAGAGGATTAAGTGGAAGATAATGAAGGCAAAAAGGGTGGCACGTTGGTTTAGTGTTAGCACGTTCTCCTCTCAGCACTGGGGATCCAGGTTCAAATCCCATTCTGGGTGAAGCTTCCATGTTCTTCCCATGTCCACATGGAGAACTGTTTCCTCCGGGTTCTCCAGTTTCTTCCACAGTCCAAAAACATGGATTTGAGGTGAATTTGGCTGCTTTAAATCGCCACATATAGTGCGGTCTGTGTGAGTGAGTGTGAGTTCAGCGATACATTGGTGCTCTGTCCTGGGTGTATCTGCCCAATGCCCGAAACGTTCTCCCCTGGATGGGCATGGGGAACCCCCCCAGTGACCCAAGTACAGGATAAAGTGGAAGATAATGAAGTGATCTATCTTGCCAATTGTGCTTACACATCGAGGAATCGGTCCTCCACATTTAACCCATTCGTGAAGTGGGGGGGTCATTTGGGGTTAGGTGCCTTACCCAATGACCTTTCAGCCATAGTGCTTGGTGGGACCTGGAATCGAACCGGGTACCATTAGGTCACGAGGCCGGTTTCCTTTAGATTATTATTAATGGGTCCAGAAAAGAAGATAAATCAGAGATTGTGACCACAAATTCCTTCAGTCGACTCAGATTTCATACACTCAAGTTTTAAGCCAGTCCCTGCCTCCTGTCAGCACTGAACCTCCAGCAAACGTTCGGAAATGTTAAATGCACTACAGGGTGGCAATGCACTGGGGATTATTTGTGGAGCTGATGATGGAAAGGGGTTTGAGGAAGAATGGAGAACAGCTGGTGCAGCTCCATCACAGAACTCCTCACGGTTGGGGGTGGGGGACTATCCCTTTACAGCTTTCTGACACTACACCAAATCACCATTATGGCCCCATAAAGCAGACATCAAACTGGATTACATCACCGTATGGAGAGATCACAGTAACACCTCTCTCAGTGCTAATGCTTTATGACTTGCACTTGCCCCCCTCACTCAGACGCCTAACCCCAACAATCAACGAAAGTGTAGCAAAGTTGTATTTAAGTGCATAACCTGCAGGACACTGCCAAGCACACGGCACAGTGCTTTCCAATAAAAGAAATGTGTCTTTTTACAGTGTGGTCAGCTCTTCATCCATGGCTCTGCTGAAGTACCACACCTACGATGATTACTGCATGGAACCTGGAGTTCTATTGGGCAGTTTTTCGGATAGTTACAGTTGTGATCAAATTTATTCAACCCCCAATGCTGCAAAGGGTTTTATGGAATTCAGTGCACATTTGTAATTGTGTTCATAATGAAATCTTACAAGGACTTGTTAAAGAACTAAATGCAACTAAGATAGCATCAATTGTTTTTGTCATAAAGTATTAAATGGCCTTTTTGTGATTTCTTCATTGACACAATTATTCAACCCCTTTACAACTACCACTCATAAGAACAGAGGTTCATTCCAGTGTTTTCAATCAGGTATTGAAAACACCTGTGGATGTCAACGAGCAGCAATCAAGCATGATAAGCACCAATTAGGCAGATTTAAAAGGACTGTGATACTCAGCTCTTCTAGACATCTACTGGTGTGTTTACAAGCATGGTGAAGGCAAGAGAATGGTCCCAGAAGACAAGAGAAGAGATTATTGCTCTTCACAAGAATGGCAATGGATATAAAAGATTGCGAAGTTGTTAAATATTCCAAGGGACACTATCGGAAGTATCATTCGCAAGTTCAAGTTAAAGGGCACAGTGGAAACATTACCTGGTCGTGGCAGCAGGCTTATGAACAAAAAGAACACCTTGCCTAGAGAAGTTTGGGCCCCTTTCCAAAAGGGGCAATGACCCAAGCACACCCTCCAAAATCCCTAGACAGGTTGAACATGAAAGGGTGGAACATTCCCAGAGTGGCCATCGCAAAACACCCGACTTAAATCCAATTGAAAAACCTCTGGTGGGACCTAAAAGGCATTTTCCCGTGCGGGAAAACCTTTAAAAAGGGGATGAAACTTGGGGGGCTTTTTTCCCCTGAAGAATGGGCCCAAAATACCCATAGGTCGCTGCAAGGGGCCCCTTGTTTTAAGCTACTTCACGCTTGAAAACTGTATAACTGGAAAAGGTGTTTACTAAATACTAAAAATAATGTCACAGGGGGTTGAATAAAAATGATAATGATGTGAGCACAGTAAAGCCCTTTTTTGGTTATTCCCTCATAAATTTTTATGTTATATTTTCTAATTTATAAGTGGGCCCCTTTTATATAAATTTTAAATAAAAATGAAATGGGAAAAGGATCCAAAAACCCAAATTTTTAAAAATGGCCAAAAACCCCTTTATTTCAGGGGGGTTGGAAAAAATTTGGGCACCCAAATGTAAGTAAGATTATCCCCCCCGTTTTTCGACACATGTACCATAAAAGGTAGGAAAAATCATCACAAGGGCCAAAAACCCGGCAGAGAAAAGGGGAGGATTCGGACGTATAAAAAAATTGGGAAATGGGCCCAGAAAAAAGTAGTCCATCCATCCATCCCTTATTTCCGCTTTATCCTTATTTGGGTCGTGGGGGGTTTTCCCCATGGGCCCCTCCAGGGGGAAATGGGTTTGGGGGCTGGGGGAAAAAACCCCCAGGACAGGGCACCAATTTTATCACTTTGGGGCCCCTTTACTCCCCACACCACACAAATGTATATTGGGGGAAATTTTGGGGAAAAATTTCCAAAATTTAAACCTTTGGGTCCCTGTTTTTTTGGGCTTTTGGGGAGGAAACCGGGGAAACCCCGGGGGAAAAACCCCTGTGGCCAGGGGGGAACAAAAAACTCCCCCCAAATTGGGCTTCAAACCCGGATCTGCACGCTGAGAGGAGAACAAGCAAATTTCCCAAACCACCGTTTCCGCCCCGGGGGGGGAAAGTAGTTTTATTCATTCATTTATTATCTCCCGGGTTTATCCTCTATTAGGGTCGCGGGGGGGTTTTTCCCTGCCCCTCCAGGGGAAACGTTTTTGGGGGCCCGGCAATAGACCCAGGGGCGGGCGCCAATCCCCGCTGGGGACACCAATCACTCACACACCCACCTATAGGGGCAATTTGGGAACTCAATTGACTTATCCCTTTTTTTTTACTGTGGGGGGAAACCGGAAAAACCTGGAGGAAACCCCCCAGACAGGGGGGAACATGGAAACTCCCCCAATGGGAATTCGAACCGGGGAAACCTAGCGCTGGAGGAGGGAAAATGCTAACCACTAAAAACCGTGCCACCTGGGAAAAGTAGTCTAATGGGAAAAAATTTATGGGAAAATGGCTAATATATGCATCAGCGTCAAAATTCTGTTTTGGGAACATTAGCAGGAAAGGAAAAAAAAAAATTTTCAGGCTTTTTAGGGCCCATGGTGGGTTAGTGTTTTTGCATGTTTCCCCCAGCACTAGGGGGATTCCCGGTTCCAAACCCAATCTGGGTGGGTTTTTCCCTGTTTCCCCGTGGCCGGGGGTTTCCTCCAGGTTCTTTGGTTTCACTCCCACAGTCCCCAAAAAAATTTGGATTAGTCAAATTTAAAATTTCCCCCAAAATTTTCCCCATTAGAATGGGTTTTTGTGTGAGTGAGGGTGTTTCCCACGATGGTGGCACCCTTGTTTTTTGGGTGTATCTGCCCCCCGCCACCCGAAAAAAGTTTTTCCCCTGGATGGGCAAAGGGGGAAACCCCCCCCTGGACCCTAATTTTAAAAGGAATAAAGCAGAAGATAATTGGGGTGGAAAGGATTTACGTTTTGAAAAAACACCAAAAGTCCCCTTTTTGGGTATCTCGAAACCAGGAAAAACGTTTGGTTTTTTATAAAAAACAAAGGC
>JAFMOC010000254.1:0-5000 GCA_019802505.1 Corydoras sp. C115
TTTTTTTTTTTTAAAAAAAAAATTTTTTTTTCCCCCCCCCCCCCCCCCCCCTTTTTCCCAGGGGGTTTTTTTTTAAAATTTGGGGGTTTTTTTTTGGGGGGGCCCCCGGGGGTTTTTGGGTTTTTTTTTTTGGGGTTTTTTTTTGGGGGGGGGAAAACCCCATTTTTGTTTTTTTTTTTGGGGGGGTTTGCTTTTTTTAAAAACCCTTGTTTTCCCTTTTTTTCCCCGGGTTTTGTTTTTTTTTTTTTTTTTTTTTTTTTAAAATTTTTTTTTTATTAATTTTTTTTTTTTTTTTTTAAAATTTTTTTCCCCCCCCCCCCCCCCCCCCCCCCAAAAAAAAAAAACCCCCCCCGGGAAAAAAGGGGGGGGGGGTTTTTTTTTCCCCCCTTTCCCCCCCCGGGGTTTTTCCTTTTTTTCCCCGGGGGGGGGGGGGGGCCCCCCCGGGGGGTTTTTGGCCCGGGGCCCCCCCTTTCCCCCCAAAAAAAACCCGGTTTTTTTTTCTTTTTTGGGGGGGGGGAAGGGGGGGTGAAAAAAAATTTTCCCTTTTTAAATTCCCCCCCCAAATTTTTTTTAAAAAAAATTTTTTAAAAATTTTTTTTTTTTAAAAAAAAAAAATTTTTTTTTTTTTCTTTCCCCCCCAAAAAATTTTTTTTTTTTTAAAAAAATTTGGGGGGGCGGGGTTTTTTTTGGGGTTTTTGGGGGCCCTTTAATTTTTTTTTAAATTTTTTCCCCCCCCCCTTTTTTTTTTCCCCCCCTTTTTTCCCCCTTTTTAAAAAATTTTTTTTTTCCCCCGAAAAATTTTTTGGTGTGAGGGGGGCCCCCTTTTTGGTTTGTTTTTTTGGGGGTTTGGGGGGAAAAATTTTTTGGGGGGGGTGAGGGGCCCTTCCCCCCCCTTGGGGGGAAAAAAAGGGATTTTTAAAAAAAAATTTAAATTTTTTTAAATTTTTTTTAAATTTTTTTTTTTGGGGGGTTTTGGGGGGGTTTTTTATTTTTTTCCCCTTTTTTTTTTTTTGGGGGTTTTTTTTTAATTTTTTTTTTCCCCCCCCCAAAAAAAAATTTTTTTTTTTTTTTCCCTTTTCCCCCGGGGGGGTTTTTTTAAATTTTTATTTTTTTCCCCCGGGGGTTTTTTCCCGTTCCCCAAAATTAATTTTTTTTTTAAAGGGTTTTTTTTTTTCCCCCAAAAAATTTTTTTGGGCCCCCCCCCCCCCCCCCCCAAAAAATTTTTTTTTCCCCCCCCCCCCCCCCCCCCCCCCCCCCCCCCCCCCCCCCCCCCCTTTTTTCCCCCCCCCCCCCCCCCCCCCCCCCCCCCCCCCCCCCCCCCCTTTCCCCCCCCCCCCCCCCCCCCCCCCCCCCCCCCCCCCCCCCCCCCCCCCCCCCCCCCCCCCCCCCCCCCCCCCCCTTTCCCCCCCCCCCCCCCCCCCCCCCCCCCCCCCCCCCCCCCTTCCCCCCCCCCCCCCCCCCCCTTTTTCCCCCCCCCCCCCCCCCCCCCTTTCCCCTTCCCCCCCCCCCAAAACCCCCCCCAAAACAAAAAAAAAAATTTTTTTTTCCTTTTTTTGGGGGGGGGGGAAAAAAAAAACCCCCCGGGGGAAAAAGGGGAAAAAAACCCCCCGGGGGATTCAAAGGCCCCCCCCGGGGGAAAATTTTAAAATTTTAAACCCTTTAAACCCCCCGGGGGCACCTTTAAAGGGGGGCCCCGGGGAAAAAAGAGACAGGGCCACAAACCCCTCCAGCCCGTGTGGGCCCCACCCCCCTCATTAGGTTGCTAAGCAGAACTGTTTTGGAAAGGGGTGTATGAGCCCTTTTTTTCTATAGACCTTGTCCAAAACACTTTACAAAATTTTAACCTTTAAAACCCCCCAAAAAGCAAGCTGAAGCGACATGGGCCCAAAAAAAAACTCCCCGCTGTGTTGATATTTTAAGGGAAGGGAAACCCCTTTTGAGGACCGAGGGCCCCGTGGGGGACTCACTCCTTGAGCGGGCCAGGGGGGCATCAAAAGTGTAAAGGGCACTAAAATTCAGATTGGGTGATGTCAGGTGAATTAAAAACTCTAAAAGTCCATTGAAAGGCGTCCTGCAGGACCGCCAAATCCCAAAAAAATCCAGGTTCCATCCCTAATTGTTGTTAGCTGCAGTGTTCAGCAGAACCATGGATGAAAAGCTGACCACACCCCCAGGAAATTAAAAAACATTGAGGTTTTACAAATTTAAACATGGACTCCGGGATTTTACTAGAGCCGCAAAAGGGTAAAAAGGGGGAGATACTGCAGGGTTTTTAGTTGAGAGGGTCCCTGATACAGCATCATTTTTAAATGCCACACCCTTTTGGGTAATGAGGTGGTTTAAGAGGGGACATGCCGGCCCCAGACTGATCCAGTTAAACCAAAATTAAATTAACCCAAAGTGGGTTCCCTTTAGCTAGAACCCTTTAAACCCCCCATTGACTCCAGGGGGCTCCCATCAACCCGGCCCTGACCCCCAAAAAATACGCTTTGGGGAAAAGGGCCCCTAAAAGACCCCTTTTTTGTTTAAGGGAAACGTAAATGACCTCTAAAACCCCCCTCAGTAGTCCCTTCTTAATTTTGGGGGAAACACAGGGGTTTATATACACTTTCCCTTCATCTCAGGGTTTATGTGCGTTGTTTGGGGGTTTGAGCATCCCACCCCCTGTGGGGCAGTTTTAGTACCTTAAAACAAAAAAAGGGTAAAAAAGAAGCCTCCCTTTAAAACTAACCCCTTGGGGGGAAAAATGCCAAACAGATGGGGACTTTTATTTTGTTGTTTTCCCGTGAAAACGGAGCGAACAGCAGGGTGCTGGATTGGGTTTTTCAACAAAAACTCATTTGGCAAAAAGGATCACCTCGAATGATGCGGGCCCCAAAAATAATTAATGGAAAAAACCCTTTTTACGACGTCATTAAAAAAAGCCCCTTTTTTTTCTGGCCGTTCCCGGGTGTTTTCCCGTTTTTAGAACCCCCATGAAGAATTGGGGTTCCCGGGGTTCTATTTCCTCCACTTATCAAACAGCTGGACTTTGTAGTTGTACAATTCCAGACTGTAGAACATCTGTGTTCTTGTGTGTGTGTTAGTCCTCTGTTGGTTCTGTGTTCTCTGTTGGTCAGCAGCATCACAGAACAGGTATCATTTGGGTGGTGGATTGTTTCTGGTCAGTTCTGCAGTGACACTGATGTGGTGAGGGGGTGTTAGTGCAGCAGTGCTGCTGGAGGTTCATTTAAACACCTCAGTCACACTGCTGGGATAGGATACAATAATGCACCAACCCAATAACCCCTGCTCTGTGGGGGTACTATTGGGGTTCTGACCATTAGAACAGAGTAAAGGGGACGTACACAGTATGTACTGTAGAACACAAACAGATGGACTACAGTCTGGAACTGTAGAACTACAAAGTCCAGCTTTACAGAAAGTGGAACTTAGAACATGGATGATAAGTGGAGCATAAAAGGGGGCGTGGCCAAACATTTGACTGGTGCTGTATAGTGGGTCAGTTGGCCCACATTAAATTAAATGCTTTTGTTTGGGCGGCACGGTGGCTTAGTGGTTTAGCATGTTCTCCTCTCAGCACTAGGGATTCCTGGTTCAAATCCCAATCTGGGTGGAGTTTACATGTTCTCCCCATGTCCACGTGGGTTTCCTCTGGGTTCTCCGGTTTCCTCCCACAGTCCAAAAACATGGATTCAAGTGTGTGCGTGTATGTGTGTGTGTGTGTGTGAATGTGTGTGTGGTTATGAGCGCATACATGCATGTGTGTGTTGCTGTATGTGTTGCTATGTTCGTGTGTTGCTGTGTGTGTGTGCAGTTGTGTTTACATGCATGTGTGTTTGCGTGAATGTGAATGTGAATGCGTGTGTTTATGTGCACAAACATGCATGTGTGCTTTGCGGTGTGTGTGTGTGTGTGTGTTTATGTGCACATACATGCATGTGTGCTTTGCGGTGTGTGTGTGTGTGTGTGTGTGTGTGTGTGTGTGTGTGTGTGTGTGTGTGTGTGTGTGTGTGTTTTGAGATGCTCGTTGTTGGTTGTGTGGTAGTTGATTTCTCATCAGTCGTGACGTTCTCTCTGATGCCGGTCTGTAAATTGAGCGGGTTCTCCGGAGCTCCTGTGTTAATGCAGAAACAATGGCAGCTCTGTGGGACGCCACTTATCCAACGCTCAGAACACACACATTTAAATTCATTGTGGTTTAATGCAAACGCACGACGACCTCGCGCTCGGTAACGCCGGCCGGCCGGACGGACGCAGCGCTGCGCTCCTGATGAATGGCTCACTTTGGATTCGGAAGCGGGGATAATTTCCTTGACCGGCCATTCCTTTACTAATTGGGCAGCCTCTCTCATCGCCGAAGCAGATTGGTCAATTAAGAGGATCATGTGATTCAATTACCCGGCCGCCCGTCTCAGATCTGAACGATGGTTTAATGGCCGTGGGTGAACGAGCCGCTCGGCTGAGGTGATTAATTTAAACGAATGGCTGCGCTTTTGGCGGCACGGTGGTTTAGTGGTCAGCACGTTCTCCTCAGTGCCGTGGATTCCTCCAATCCCAATCTGGGTGGAGTTTCCATGTTCTCCCCGTGTCTGCGTGGGTTTACTCCGGGTTCTCCGGTTTCCTCCCACAGTCCAAAAACATGGATCAAGGTCAATAGAATTCTCCATATAGAGTGTGTTTGTGTGAGTGAGTGTGTGCCCAGCGATAGACTGGCATCCTGTCCTGGGTGTATCTGCCCAGCGCCCGAGACGTTCTCCCCCCGTGACCCTAGTAGAGGATAAAGTGGAAGATGATGAACGGGGGTGGCACGGTGGCTTAGTGGTTGGCATGTTCTCCTCTCAGCGCTGGTGATTTCCAGTTCTAATCCCAATCTGGGTGGAGTTTCCATGTTCTCCCCGTGTCCACATGGGTTTTCTCCAGGTTCTCTGGTTTCCTCCCACAGTCCACAAACATGGACTAAGGGTAACATGAATTCTCCAAATTGCCCCATATAGAGT
>JAFMOC010000254.1:10000-82500 GCA_019802505.1 Corydoras sp. C115
GTCTCTCTCTCTCTGTCTCTCTCTGTGTCTCTCTGATGTTTATTAGCGTTGTGAATGTGTCTCTCTCTCTGTCTCTCTCTCTGTGTCTCTCTGATGTTTATTAGCGTTGTGAATGTGTCTCTCTCTGTCTCTCTCTCTGTGTCTCTCTGATGTTTATTAGCGTTGTGAATGTGTCTCTCTCTGTGTCTCTCTCTCTCTCTCTCTGATGTTTATTAGCGTTGTGAATGTGTCTCTCTCTGTCTCTCTCTCTCTGTGTCTCTCTGATGTTTATTAGCGTTGTGAATGTCTCTCTCTCTGTCTCTCTCTCTGTGTCTCTCTGATGTTTATTAGCGTTGTGAGTGTGTGTCTCTCTCTCTCTGTCTCTCTCTCTCTGTGTCTCTATGATGTTTATTAGCGTTGTGAATGTGTTTGTGTAAAGCTGTTTTTAACATGTTGCCAGATTCTATTCCCTCATCTCGGCAGCTTAGCATGAAGTCAGTCCCTGATTGGTTGTTTGTGTGTGCATAGTTGTAGTTTAATTGGTCAGAGGGGATAAAACCTCTGCCCAATTACGCCTGGCCTTCCCTCCTCCTGCTGGGGGCTGTTGCCAAAGACTGCAGGATAGAACCCGTACTCTCTCTCTCTCTCTCTCTCTCTCTCTCTCTCTCTCTCTCTCTCTCTTTCTCTTTCTCTTGATGTTTCATGCTTTTGCCAGTCTCTCTCCAATCTCTCGCAATTTCTTATGCTGTCTTCGTGTCTCTTGCTCTCTCACATTCTCACATTTTTTTGCTCTCTCTGTCTTCCGCTCTCTCTTACAATGTTGCATAATCCTTCTTCTCTCTCTCTCTCTTCACTCTTGATGCTTTCTCTCGCTTTCGCTCTTCCTTTCTCTCTCTCTCTCTCTCTCTCTCTCTCTCTCTCTCTCACGATGTCTCTTCCTCTCTCACTTTCTCACCCTTTTTTGCTCTCTCTCTTTCTCTTTCAATGTTGCATACTTCTTTTCTCTCTTTCTTGCTGTTGCTCTCTCTCTCTCTCACTATTGATGCTTTTTCTCTCTTTCGCTGTCCCATGCTCTCTCTTAATGTCTCTTGCTCTCTCAATCTCTCTCTTTATTGATTTCTCCTGCTCTCTCATGCTCACTCTTTCTCGCTTGGCTCACAGCCTCTCCTTTGCTTTTTTCCTCTCTCTTACTAACTTACACACACACAATTGTGTACACAACAGCATGTCAGTGTCCATGGTGGTGTCTCGCGGTCACTCCTTTGAATCACATCAGAGAGAAGCAGGACCTTGTGTGTCATGTCATTTAGATGATCTAGATGATCTGCGAGCCTCCCGCTCCCAAACTTAATCCATCACTCAGACACACACACACACACACACACACTCGTATACAGTCCACCCTCTTTCACGGTGATAACCATTTGTTCTGCTCCACCTGGTCGTCAGACCCCCATCGGCTATACTTATCTTAACCCTTCCTAATCCACCGCTGACAGTGTCGTGAGCGCGAGTGCGAGGGAGAGTGCGAGTGTGAGGGAGAGTGCGAGTGTGAGGGGGAGTGCGAGTGTGAGGGAGTGTGCTCGCAGGTGTGCGCCGCTTGCTTGTTTGCAGGTCGTCGAAAATATTTAGCTTGCCGCGCTGCAAGCCGCGACTTAGACAGCGAACAAATGAACTCTGACAGGAAGCTCAGGTTGAGTCGATGGCGTTCTGAGCTCTTAAAGAATGACTAACTCAGACAGCCCTCTCTCTCGCGCTGCTCCATACCGCAATCCCCCCATTTATATTCCGTCCACGTTCCTCCAATTTTTCTTGCCGCTCTTCGGATTTACTTGACAACTCTCAAGCTCCCTATCAACAAAGCATGGCTGCCGAGCTATCGGCCCATCTGTAATTGGTTCAGGTGACAGGGCTGCGCACAGGGCTCTTCCTCAGCCGGACATGCCGGAAAAAAAACGCCGAGTGGGAAGAGAGAGTCGGTGCTCAGTGATGAGTGAATAGAGTGGGACGCCAATAGGGAGCAGAATCAATTGGGTTCATTTTATATATATATATATATATATATATGGTTGTAGCTATCATACCATTGGTTTTAGTTATTATATAATGGTTTAGTTATCATTGTAATTATTGTGGTGATTGTACATTTGGTGGTGATGGTTGTAGTTATCATGCTATTGGTTGTAGTTATGGTGGTGATGGTTGTAGTTAGCATGTTATGGGTTGTAGTTATTGTGATGGTGATTGTAGTTATGGTGGTGATGGTTGCAGTTATGGTGGTGGTTGTAGTTATGGTGGTGATGGTTATTATGGTGATGGTTGTAGTTATGGTGGTGATGGTTGTAGTTATGGTGGTGATGGTTGTAGTTATGGTGGTGATGGTTGTAGTTATGGTGGTGATGGTTATAGTTATCATGCTATTGGTTGTAGTTATTGTGATAGTGATGGTTGTAGTTATGGTGGTGATGGTTGTAGTTATGGTGGTGATGGTTGACGTTATGGTGGTGATGGTTATAGTTATGGTGGTGATGGTTGACGTTATGGTGGTGATGGTTGTAGTTATCATGCTATTGGTTGTAGTTATTGTGATGGTGGTTGTAGTTATGGTGGTGATGGTTATTATGGTGATGGTTGTAGTTATGGTGGTGATGGTTGACGTTATGGTGGTGATGGTTATTATGGTGATGGTTGTAGTTATGGTGGTGATGGTTGTAGTTATGGTGGTGATGGTTGTAGTTATGGTGGTGATGATTGTAGTTATGGTGGTGATGGTTATAGTTATCATGCTATTGGTTGTAGTTATTGTGATGGTGATGGTTGTAGTTATGGTGGTGATGGTTGTAGTTATGGTGGTGATGGTTATTATGGTGATGGTTGTAGTTATGGTGGTGATGGTTGACGTTATGGTGGTGATGGTTATAGTTATCATGCTATTGCTTGTAGTTATTGTGATGGTGATTGTAGTTTATGGTGGTGGTTGTAGTTATGGTGGTGGTTGTAGTTATGGTGGTGGTTGTAGTTATGGTGGCGATGGTTATGGTAGTGGTTGTAGTTATGGTGGCGATGGTTGTAGTTATGGTGGTGGTTGTAGTTATGGTGGCGATGGTTATGGTAGTGGTTGTAGTTATGGTGGCGATGGTTGTAGTTATGGTGGTGGTTGTAGTTATTGTGGTGATGGTTATTATGGTGATGGTTGTAGTGAGAGGAATGGAGGTAATGGTGGAAGTGGTTTCAGCATTAAACCTTCTAGTAGTTAGTGGTGGTTGTGACGTAGTTGGAGTAGCAGGACTGAAGGTTGGAACCTTTTTAGAACTCGGGTGACTAACTGTAACGCTGGTCACATGTCCACAGCGATTCTGTCCGAATCTCCACCCAGCTGCCGATCAAATACAATCAACGTGGGCCGTCGTGTTGGGCAGAAATGCCTTTCTGAATGGTTTGTTTGCGGTATTACCAGCACATAGTTGGACTATAAGTAGCAGACTGACGGGTAAATGGAAAAGGGGACGGAACTAATCACTGGTGGGGCCGCGCTCGGCGCCGAGCACAAAAGACGACGACGAAAAAGAAAAGACCGAGCGTGGGCGTGTGAAAGGGTGTTTTTTTATATTTTTTTATTTATTTATTTTTTGCCTCCGCGCCTCCTTTCTTCTTCGCCCAGTAAAAGGTTTGTGTAGAACGTAATTGTTTGTGTGTGGGTGTCTGTGCGGCGGAGGTGTGAATTCTTTGGTCCGTGAACTTCTTGGCTTGGCGTGTTTACTCTGGCATTAACCCAGGCGCTCCCACCACCCCCTACCCCACTGCAGCTGTGGACGGGGAGTGAGCAGAGGGAGGATGCCCCCTGTGGAGATGAGTGCGGCGCTGGGTGTGCGTACGAGCGAGGAGTGTATGTGCGAGAGTCTTATCTGGGTGAAGCAGAGCTTAGACTGAAGGGCCAGAGGGCGAGCAGGCGAGAAGAGAGGGAAGGCTCGCGAGAGGTATAGATAGAATATATCAGGCGTCGCCGACTATCTTCAAAGACTTTGACTTCTCTCTCCTCCGGTCCTCCCGGTTCCCGTCCTTTGCCTATTTCCTACCGTCTGGAACTCCTTTCTCTTCCCGTGCCCCTCCTTTCTGCCCCTGCTGCGAGAGGAAACTAATTGTAGTCATTTCTTGCACTCAACTCCCCTCCAACCCTTCACTTCTTCATGTAGCATCATTATATCGGTTCCTCTTTAACAATAGAGGAGGCGCTAATTTCCTCTTCGGATTCTTCTCAGCGTGCTTAATTAAGCATATCGTCGAAGGTAGTGGAGATGCGGACTTCTGGCATTCGCACCTTCCTCCACTCGCACCCGAAGATTGAGTCGCCTTAATTTGTATTGAGGGAAAAAGAGAAAGGGGCGAGATAAAGAGAAACAGGAGGTGAAGACACCAAGAAAGCGCCGACTCGGCCGGTCGTCATGGAGACGCCGCTCTTCACCCGGTCTCTGCCAGTCTCTGGGGAATCTCCCATAATTCAGTGGGATTTTCAGCACCCAGAAGTACTAGATGGAGACCAGTCCCCTTGATTTCTCGTGTTTTTTTTTCTCCCTAATGGATTCCAGATGTGTGATTGTGGAGGAGAGAGAGAACGAACGTGAGCCAGGGAGCAAAACCGAGGCGAAATGTCATCCTGGCAATAACAAGTGAGGAGATTACATTATGGGAGTGACGGCATTTATTTTCCAAGTGTTTGGGAACAGCACCCGACTTTGCAAACGGGCGGGAAAAGGAGGAGAGACGGACGAGTGCGGCGGTTCTGAGACAGCCGGAGCCAGCTGGAGCATGACTCCTCTCTCTAACAAGAGAGAAAGAGTGGCGAAGGACGAGAGAGGAAAGTGTTAGCGAGGGAAAGCGCCGTGTCGGGGCCAGTTGGAGAACCGACGGAGCGTGATGACTCGCCGGACTGACGGTGGAGGAATTTACGCAGAACCTTTGGATGGAGGAGCGGCCAGGTCCCGTCATCATGGAAAAGCAGAGTTTAGTGCTGTTTGATGAGTGAAGAGCTGAAATTTAGCTGAGTCATTAAAAAATTACCTGAGATTATAAGACATTTGGTTGTTCTATCATGAAGAAAGATTGGCCACGCCCCCTTTGTGCTCTATTTATTATCCACGTTCCACTTCCTGTAAAGCTGGACTTTGTAGTTCTACAGTTCCAGACTGTAGTCCATTTGTTTGTGTTCTACAGTACATACTGTGTACGTCCCCTTTACTCTGTTCTAATGGTCTTCCTCTACTAGGGATCCTCTACCCGTTTATCCTCTACTAGGGATGTGGGGGGGGGGGGTTCCACATGCCCATCCAGGGGGGAACGTTTCGGATTGCTGGGAAGATAGACCCAGGACAGGACGCCAAACAATCGCCGGGCACACACTCACTCACTCACACACACTCTATATGGGGCAATTTGGAAAATTCAGTTGACCTTGATGCATGTTTTTGGACTGTGGGAGGAAACCGGAGAACCCGGAGGAAACCCACACGGACACGGAGAGAATATGGAAACTCCACCCAGATTGGGATTCGAACCAGGAATCATGCCAACCAATAAGCCACCGTGCTGCCTAAAAGTGTTTTTAAAGGACCAAATGTAAATCATCATCATCATCCATCCATCCACCATCCATTTTCCGCTCTATCCTCTATTAGAATCGCGGAGGGGGGGGGGGGTGGTTCTCCATGCCCATCCAGGGGAGAACGTTTCGGATTGCTGGGCAGATACACCCAGGACAGGACACCAATCTATCGCTGCCACACTCTCTCACACAAACACACTCTATATGGGGCAATTTGGAGAATTCAATTGACCTTGATCCATGTTTTTGGACTGTGGGAGGAAACCGGAGAACCCGGAGGAAACCCACACGGACACGGGGAGAACATGGAAACTCCACCCAGATTGGGATTCGATCCGGGAATCCCTAGTGCCTAGAGGAGAACATGCTAAACACTAAACCACCGTGCCGCCGATCATCATTTCCAAATGCAATAAATAAAAGAAATCCAGACTCGAGCATAAAATAGCTGAAGACATAAAATCAGCTTCAAACCCCCGAAGTTCCCCAGAATCTTGACGTTCCTCGACGCTGTTGGAATAAAGGCTCAGTTGTAACTTTGTAATAAAACTATATAAACCATAAGCCATGAATATGAGTGAGAGCAAAACGTCCTTCATGGTGGTAAAACTCGAACAAACAAATCAGTGAGACGTTTAGTTTCAGCGCCTTTAAAAGACGCAGGGCTGCAGTTACAGTGTAGATGGAGACATTTTAAAACTGATGCAGACCCCTCCTCTGCGTCTGATTACGATAGTTATGATCTGTCCTGCCACCGTTCATTTCCTTTTGCCCGAGTCCTTCCTCTGTCGTATTCTCTGTAACTAAGCAACTACTGCGAAGTAGACGACCGGCTTCCTGTGTGAACAGTCCAGCACATATGTTTAATATAGAGAGAAAATGCTGGTCCGGATGCAGTGTCTGAGTCAGGATGTACAGGAGGGGGCAGTCTGTCTCACAAGACCGGTGCTACATCCACACTGATATGTTGACATCGTAAAACATAGCACTTTTTTATGGGTCCTACACTTTCAAGCTTCTAAAACATTTTTTAAAGTTTTAAAAAGCTGCGGAACCTCTTAGTTTAAAGACGCAACAGCTTTATTTAACTGAGGAAGATGGAAAACACAGACGTCCATCCTGAATGCCTTGTGATGACTCGGGATGTCTTCCCCGTTTCATTCTGTAATGAGATGAAATCCCCTCTCACTGCAGGTCGTTTCTTTTCTTTAACATATTTGTTTGATTTGATATTTTGTTTCGCAGTCTGAAACACGGTGTTAGCCAAGTGCCGACCAACAAACCTCAGAAGTCCTTTTAAAAGCAGTGCACTTCATCCAATTAAAGGCCTAATTAGGCTCTCGATGTAATTGCATATCCAAGTATTATAATAATGATAATAATAATAATGATGATAATAAAAATAATAACAATAATTATAATTACATTCATTCATTCATTAACTTCTGCTTAATCCTCTACTAGGGTCGCGGGGGGGGGGGGGGGGGGGGGGTCCCATGCCCATGCCCATGCCAATGCCCATGCCCATGCCCATCCAGGGGAGAACGGTTTGGGTGCTGGATCCATCACTGGACTCACAACACACACACACAAACACACTCTATATGGGGCAATATAGAGCATTTAATTGACCTTGAATCCATGTTTTTTGACTGTGGGAGGAACCCGGAGAACCTGGAGGAAACCTACATGGACACAGGGAGAACATGGAAACACACCCGATAATGATGATAATAATAATAATAATAATAACAACATTCATTCATTATCTCCCGCTTTATCCTCTATTAGGGTTGCGGTGGGGTTCCCCATGCCCATCCAGGGGAGAACGTCTCGGGCGCTGGGCAGATACACCCAGGACAGGGCGCCAATCCATCGCTGGGCACACACTCACACACTCTATATGGGGCAATTTTGAGAATTCAATTGACTTGATCCATGTTTTTGGACTGTGGGAGGAAACCGGAGAACCCGGAGTAAACACACGCAGACACGGGGAGAACATGGAAACTCCACCCAGATTGGGATTCGAACCGGGAATCCCTAGCGCTGAGAGGCGAACATGCCAAACCACTAAACCACCGTGCCGCCCTAATAACAACAATGATAACAATAATAATAATAATAATAGTGATAGCAATAATAATAATAATAATAATCATAATAATAATAATAATAATAGTGATTGTAATAATAATAGTGATAGCAATAATGATAATAATGATGATGATGATAATAATAATAACAATAATGATAGCAACAATTATAATAATAATATTAATGATAACAATAATGATATTAGTAATAATAGTAGATGTAGCTCAGACATGAGTTCCTATAAAACCCCACCTTTTTTTGTCTGAGTTTTAGGAATCAGGGAGCAGAATTCGGGTAAGCCCAGTACTTTGGCTCTATTTCACTATTTAGAGAGAGATGGAACCTTGAACCTGACCTGCCTCCCGTCTACAGGTTCTGTCCATCACGTCCTGCAGGTCCACCACAGGACCCTAGTCCACCAACAAGTGACTATAGTGTGGAATTGTAGAACCTCTACAGAGCTTTACAGTTAGTGGTTTAACTGAGAACATGGGCAGTAAGTGGAGCATAAAGGGGGCGTGTCCAGACTTTGAACTGGTGCTGTACGTGTGCATGTCAATCAATGGAGGCTGTGAACGTCTCGCCGAACCCTTGAGTTAGATGGTTTTAAAGCTACTCTGTAAAAGCAGCTGTTGTACCTCTTTATTTTTAGCTGCGCCACTCATTTTGATCTCCTTCATATTTCCTCGGCGTACGCTCGTTCTCATTTGGCTCTTCCTCTCTCAGATGAGCTGCTCTCATCTGCCTACCTCTTTCCTGAAAATAGCCGAGGACCGACAGCGCGAGGAAGCTCGTCGAGAAACAGACAGCCTAAGAGTAGTCGAGTGGGTTTATATAGGATCTGATATATTTTCTATAAAGAGCGAGGGGGTTGTAAATGTGCTTTGGGATGAGATGAGATTGTAAATATAGAGGAATGATGGCCGGGGTGGGCCGCGGCTCGATCTTTAGCCCGTGGCGAGAGCGGAGGGTCGCATTAACATAGTGTTGTCTTGCCCTGGTGAAGCAGGAGCTCAGCCGCTCGTCTGAACTGGGACGGAATCTACACGCCGCTTTTATTACAGCATCCACTCCTCTATCCGCCGCATCTGGAGCAAATGAGGGGAATTTGAAATGCTTCCCGGATCTGAGAAATCTCACAATTAGGGTTTCCTTGAGAAACCGGGCCGGCCGAGTTAAGACTGTGTGTTTGGCAAAGTCATCCGTCGTGGTGCCGTTTCCAATTTAGCCGTGACTGAGCATTTTAGCTGAGACTAACTGAGGCTTGAGCCTGGATTATGTGAGTCTTTAGTGAGTTTGTTAGTGTGCTGAAAGTCGCTCGTTGAATTCTTTCTACAGTCTGGGTGCAAACTCACCAGCCTCCTTACATCACATCACATCAGGCAACGTCACCGAGGTGTTTAACAGACATCTACATTACATTACCTTTTGGTCATTTAGCAGACGCTTTTATCCATCCAACCAACCATCCATCCATTATCTTCCGGTTTATCCTCTATTAGGGTCGCGGGGGGGTTCCTTGTGCCCATCCAGGGGAGAACTTTTCAAGTGCTGGACATATACACCCAGGACAGGATGCCAATCTATCACTGGACACACTCACTCACACAGACACACTCTATATGGGGCAATTTTGGAGAATTAATTTGACATTGATCCATGTTTTTGGACTGTGGGAGGAAACCGGAGAACCCGGAGGAAACCCACGCAGACATGGGGAGAAGATGGAAACTCCACCCAGATTGGGATTCGAACCTGGGAATCCCTAGCACTGAGAGGAGAACATGCAAACCACTAAGCCACCGTGCCGTCCTGCTTTTATCGAAAGCAAATCAAATTTCTTAACTTGCTTGGGGTCAGAGCACAGGGTTGGTACCGCCCCCTGGAGCAATGATGGTTAAGGGGTTCAATGACCCTCATTGGTAACTTCAATGGACCTGGGATAGGAACACACAACCTTCTGATTGATAGTCCTGCGGACAGTACTGGAAACATATGAGCTAACTGTAGAAGTGCAGAGTGCAGATTTACAGAAAGTGAAACTAATGAAATGGAAGAAACAGGGAGGAGAACCTACTAAAGAACCTGAGTGTGTACTCTGTATGTGGAGCTGTGTGTGGGATCTATGTTTAAAGAAGCTGGGATAGGATACAATAATGCACCAACCCAATAACCCCTGCTCTGTGGGGGTACTATTGGGGTTCTGAGCATTAGAACAGAGTAAAGGGGACGTACACAGTATGTACTGTAGAACACAAACAGATGGATGTAGAAGTGCAGATTTACATTAAAGTGAAACTGTCCATCCATCCATTATCTTCCACTTTATCCTCAATTAGGGTTGCGGGGGGGGGGGTTCCCCATGCCCATCCAGGGGAGAACGTTTCAGGCGCTGGGCAGATGCACCCAGGACAGGGCGCCAATCCATCACTGGGCACACTCACTCACACGCACACTCTATATGGGGCAATTTGGAGAATTCACTTGACCCAGAGGAAACCCACGCAGACACGGGGAGAACATGGAAACTCCACCCAGATTGGGATTCGAACCGGGAAATCCCTAGCACTGAGAGGAGAACATGCTAACCACTAAGCCACCGTGCCGCCTGGAGTGAAACTAATGAAATGGAAACTGAGTGCAGAAACAGGGAGGAGAACCTACTAAAGAAGCTGTGTGTGGGATCTATGTTTAAAGCAGCAGGGATAGGACTAATGGAAGGTTTTAATCCCAGAGCGTGTGTAACAGAGGGGTCTCTCCTCAGGAGCAGCTGCGTTTTCCAGAGCGCTTTGTAATTTAGTTTAACGCGGTTTTAATTTCTGGCTCTTTTATTTAACCTCCTCTCTCTCGGTTTAGTGCTGCAGAATTAAACGCAGCCGATAAACTGTGTATAAACCTCCAGAGTGAATCGAAACCTGATAAAAATACTGTCTTATGGGGGGGGGGGGTGGGGTGGGGTGGGGTGGGGGGGTATGTCTCTATATAAACAGATCAGTCTATTTACACACCATTTAGAACAATCAGCACCAGAGACCAGACACAGCACCAACCCAAAAAATGGACACGCCCCCTTTTTGCTCCACTTATTGTTCATGTTGTTTGTAGTTCTACAATTACGTTTAACATTTGCTCATGAAGCAGACACTTTAATTCAAAGCCACTTACAAGCAGTGGCACAGTGGCTTGGTGGTTTAGCATGTTCTCCTCTCGGTGCTAGGGATTCCCAGTTCGAATCCCAATCTGAGTGTTCATGTTCTCCAAATCACCCCATATAGAGCGAGTTTGTCTGTGTGAGTGAGTGAGTGTCCGGTTATAGACTCATCCCGTAATTATTATTTTTTTTTTATATGCATGCCAAGGGCGGCACGGTGGCTTAGTGTTTAGCATGTTCTCCTCTCAGCGCTCGATTCCCGGTTCGAATCCCAATCTGGGGTGGAGTTTCCATGTTCTCTCTGTGTCCAGCTGGGTTTCCTCCGGGTTCTCCGGTTTCCTCCCGCAGTCCAAAAACATGGATCAAATCAATTGAGTTCTCCAAATTGCCCCATATAGAGTGTGTCTGTGTGTGTGTCCAGTGATAGATTGTCGTCCTGTCCTGAGTCTATCTGCTCAGAGCCCGAAACGTTCTCCCCTGGATGGTTATGGGGAACCCCCCCGCGACCCTAGAGGATAAAGTGGAATATAATAGATAAATGGATGATGGCATGGTGACTTGTTGGGGATCCAGGTTCGAATCCCGATCTGCATGGGTTTCCTCCAGGTTCTCCGGTTTCCTCTCACAGTCCAAAAACATGGATCAAGGTCAATTGCTCCCCAAAGAGTGTGTGTGTGTGTCTGTGTAAGTGAGTGTGACCGTGATAGTTGGGCGCCCTGTCCTGGGTGTATCTGCCCAGCGCCCGAAACCTTCTCCCCTGGATGGGCATGTATGAGCATCCCAACTTGGTTGGGGTCAGAACACAGGGTTGATACAGCAGCTCTGGAGCAATAAGGGTTAAAGGCTTTACTTAAGCCACTTGCTCACATTGGTAATCTGAAGGTTGGCGGTTCGAATCCCAAGTCTTATAAAGTTACCTCCGTGGACACTTAATCAAGGCCCGCCCCCTCCCAGCTCAGGGGTGCTGTGTCATGGTTGACTTTGTACTTCATCCAGTTGTGTGCGTTATTGTCAATAATGTCAAGGCTGGACAAACGGCTCAGCCAATCAGATTCAAGGACCGGAACTGGCAGAGTAAACAGGCAGCGTGATCGTATACATGTCTCCATAAATTATACAGCATCCCAAATGGCAGCAACTCCTCTAATCAGCTATTCAGACCTGCTCCAACTGCCAGGTTCGTTTCCGTCCCGTAAGAGCTCCCGCAGAACGAGGTGAAATAATTTCCCTAACGCGATTAAACCGTATTGTAGTATCATCCTCCAACACCTTTTCTCATATTATCAAAGCCTTGTACACTAATCTGCTTCTCCTCTTCCTCGCTGCCCTTGCTCACTTTTTTCTTTTTCTTGATTTTTTGTCATTTATTTCTTTTTTGCCTTTGATGTCTACCTCACCTCATTTCTCCCTCCATGCCTCGTCCTTTTTTCCACCGTTTCCCTGCATCCACCCCCTTCAGAGATGCAATATTCATTGCTAGGATGCATTAGGCTGCTGAGAGTGAAGGTCTAATCCACTTTGAATAATTAAACCAGAGGATGGGAGCCCGTCACACTTCCTGTCAACTTGCCGAGCGAAAAGTAAGAAGGAGCCGCGACGCCGTGGGAACCGAAGGTCTATGTCCGTGTAATTGTCCCGTGTCTTTTATTTATTTATTTATTTTTAATTTAGCTTTTTTTTTTTTTTTGCCTCTGCAAGTCCCCTCGGTCTTCCCCTCCATTTTTAGTCATGCTATCTCTCCTTCCCGCCGCTGCACAGTAAGTGTTGTGTCATGGTCGCCAGGTTCCCCCCGCCGAAGGGTCATTTCCACCCCGGCATGACGAGCTTGTTCCCCCCTAAATTATTCAATTCCTGACTGCATAATGAGGCTTTAACATTTAAATGATATTAGATTAGTCGAGTCATCATAATGACTCAAGTCGGATCGGCGGGTTAAAGAACACGAGTCCGATTCGCTTCATTAGGTTCTTGGGGGGGGGGGGGGGGGGAAGGGGGAGGGGTAGGTCTCTATATAAACAGATCAATCTATTTACACACCATTTATGCCAATCAGCACCAGACCATCAGACCTGATGCTGTCAGAGATCTGCATGTGCAGGAACATTCAGGAACTAGTTCCAGAACCTTTTAAAGACACAGCACCAGCCAAAAATTGGGACACGCCCCCTTTTTGCTCCACTTATTGTTCGGGTTGTTTGTAGTTCTACAATTATGTTTACATTTGCTCATGAAGCAGACACTTTAATTCAAAGCCACTTACAAGCAGGGTGGCACGGTGGCTTTGTGTTTAGCATGTTCTCCTCTCAGCGTTAGGGATTCCTGGTTCAAATCCCAATCTGGGTGGAGTTTCCATGTTCTCCCTGTGTCCGCGTGGGTTTCCTCCGGGTTCTCCGGTCTTCCTCTCCATTTTTAGTCATGCTATCTCTCCTTCCCGCCGCTGCACAGTAAGTGTTGTGTCATGGTCGCCAGGTTCCCCCCGCCGAAGGGTCATTTCCACCCGGCATGACGAGCTTGTTCCCCCTAAATGATTAATTTCCTGACTGCATAATGAGGCTTTAACATTTAAATGATATTAGATTAGTCGAGTCATCATAATGACTCAAGTCGGATCGGCGGGTTAAAGAACACGAGTCCGATTCGCTTCATTAGCTTCGTTCGGATGGATCCGCGCCGGTGCTTGGGTAATCACGTGACGCGGCTGCCTCCGATTGGATCGGGAGGCTTTTTAATGTTGACTGAAAGCCTTTCGGGCGTTCCTCGCCGGATCAATTATGACCGTCGGTCGTTTAAACGCTGGGGCTTTTTTTCGAAGCGGAGGCGGAAAAAACTGCACTTCGCTCGCAAAATGTTTTGCATATATAGTGGAAACGCCGACTTGTTTGACGGGTATAATTTAGGACGCCGTCCCCTTGATGCCATCTCTGTTTTCGACCGCAAAGTAACAGCTTGCGACGCAGGAATTCATTGCCATCGTAACTGCTACCAGGGGAGGCGTTTGTGCTGAATCCCAGCATATTCTACAGCCGCTCACTTCCAACGTTTTAATACGCCGACAAGTGCTTAGCTGATATTTTCTGCCTAACTGTGTAAAATACGTCAAATTTGGCTCCCTCATCCGCGCTCCCGATGCACAGGCAACGAGGGCCGAGCAAGCAGCCTCGCAGATCGCCTCGCAGATCGCCGACAAACCAAGCGCACGTCGTTCGTAGTTCTACAATGACGTTTACATTTGGTCATGTCGCCGACACTTATCCAAAGCCACTTACAAGCAGGGTGGTACGATGGCTTAGTGGTTGGCATGTTCTCCTCTAGGGATTCCCGGTTCGAATCCCAATCTGGGTGGAGTTTCCATGTTCTCCCCGTGTCTGCCTGGGTTTCCTCCCGGTTCTCCGGCTTCCTCCCCTCCGAGTTCTCCATGCCCATTCAGGAGAGGACGTTTCCTGCACTGGACAGACACATCCAGGACAGAGTGCCAATCTATCGCTGGGCACACACTCTCACACACTATATGGGGCAATTTGGAGAATTCAATTGACTTTGATCCATGTTTTTGGACTGTGGGAGAAAACCGAAGAACCCGGAGGAACCTCAGATTGGGATTCGAACCTGAATCCCCACTGTTGAGAGGAGAACATGCTAACCACTAAGCCACCTTGCCGCCCCTCATTGTTAAATTCCATCCATCCATCCATCCATTATCTTCCACTTTATCCTCTACCAGGGTCGCGGGGGTGGGGTTCCCCATGCCCATCCAGGGGAGAACGTTTTGGGCGCTGGGCAGATACACCCAGGACAGGGGGGCAATCTATCACTGAGTACACACTCACTCACACAAACACACTCAATATGGGGCAATTTGGAGACTTCAATTGACCTTGCCATGTTTTTACCACTGTGGGAGGACAGCAGAGAACCCGGAGGAAACCCACACGGACACGGGAGGAACATGGGAGGGGGGGGGATGGAAAAATGCAAAAAACCCCAAAGTTGCTCTCTCACCTCTCATTGCTTTGAACAGTCACTTCTGAAATGGGGCAACTGTAACACCAATTAATCAGAAGCCGCACCATGCAAATCACTCTGAGAGGCTGGGGATGAATGGAGCCGGCAGTAAGAGCACATTATTAATAGAAAAGCAGCTCGGTTTGGAACGCGCTCGCCTGACTGCTGGAGATATGCGGCTGTGTACACGGGTGCATTCTTTTACACCGGCCCTTAATTTGGTTGCCTGTCAGGTTATTTCCATCCTACAGATGCTCTTCTCACGCTTACTCGTTTCCTCAATTCTTTTCCATCCATCAAAGTAACTCTGGCACGGCGTCTCTCGCGCACTGCGAGCACCTTGTAGCCTAATGAGCTTGCCTAAGCTATTCCACCAAATAGAATATGCCAGGAATAACATGAAAAGGAAACATGAAAGCCAGCTGAAGGAGGGGAGACATTTCTTTATTTATTTCTTCTGCTTGACAGCTATCTGAATCGATGTGTCTTGAAGGATACGCTGAGGCGCATTTTCGGGATTCAATAGCGCTGCCCTTCCTACCGCCCTCACCACCACCGCCCTTCATATGTACAGTGACCTGCACAAGTATTGAACTTCTCAACCTTTAGCCTCATTCCAGGCTTCAAACATAAATATTCATCCATGTCCATCCAGGGGAGAACGTTTTGGGCGCTGGGCAGATACACCCAGGCCAGGGTACCAATCTATCGCTAAGCACCCCCTCACTCACACAGACACACTCTATATGGGGCAATTTGGAGAATTCAATTGACTTGATCCATGTTTTTTGGACTGTGGTAGGAAACCGGAGAACCCGGAGGAAACCCACGTGGACACGGGGAGAACATGGAAACTCCACCCAGATTGGGATTTGAACCGGGAATAATAATAATAATAATAATAATAATAATAATAAAATAAAAGTTTCAAATATCCAATAGATTTCATTCCACTTCACGAGTGTGTCTCACTTGTTGATTCTTCCCAAAAAATTGCAATTTCATATCTTTGTTTGAAGATTAGTGGTTTAGCATGTTCTCCTCTCAGCGCTAGGGATTCCTGGTTCGAATCCTAATCTGGTGGAGTTTCCATGTTCTCCCGTGTCCACGTGGGTTTCCTCCGGGTTCTCCAGTTTCCTCCCATAGTCCAAAAACATGGATCAAGGTCAATTGAATTCTCTCAATTGCCCCATATAGTGTGTGAGTGAGAAGTGTATCCAGTGATAGATTTCCACTCTGTCCTGGGTGTATCTGCCCAGGGCCTGAAACGTTCTCCCCTGGATGGGCATGGGGACCCCCCCCCCCCGACCCTAGTAGATGATAAAGCAGAAGATAATGGATGGATGGATGTTTGAAGCTTGAAATATGGCAAAAGGTTGAGAAGTTCAAGGGGTTACATTTTCCAGGTGTATCTTCATTACTCCATATTCCCCTCATACTTGTCGCGTCCCTCGATTAGGCGAGATAACCAGATTTGTTTCTTTAAACGGCGCCTGTCTGGAATCCCGCTCAGCCTGAAGGCTTTATCTCCTCCAGGTTCCTACACCAGCATCCCAGTTACCCTCGCACGGTGGTCGCTCGCCGACCCGGCTGCCTCTTTGATAGTCGCGGACTTTGATTTGTGTTTGCTGCTTTTTCCTCCTCCTCCTCCTCCTCTACCCACTCGCCCTTGGCCTTATCGGAGCGCCGCACGTCGCCGCTGACGTTAATTATAGATTAATCTCTTCTCGACTCGCCCACGCCGGCCAGCCAGCTCATTAGTAATGCGTGGTGTTGCCTTTTCTGGTGGAAAGCCGGAAAAAAAATCATACGAGGGAGAAAAGGCAGTTTTGGAAAGCCTTCATTTCCCTCTATTTGCTTTTTAGTTATTAAGTGGCGTTTATTGATTTGTTTACGCGGATTCAGCCTGCCAGCACTCACTCAAGCCCAGGCTATTTTTGGGTTGCTTTCGGTCATTTGATCGCTCTTGTAATTGCCTGATTTTGGCAGAACTTGCCGTGACGCACTCGTGTTTGTGGGAGAGATGTCCACGGAAGGCGGGCAGCACGTCAGGCTCTTTACCTGCCCCCACTTTAGCGCCGCGTCGGCATTCTGCTGCCGACCACTCGCTCATGACTCATGTGGTTAACCCCGTACCTCAGACTTGCTGGAAATAAAGACGTGCAACCTGCTTGACCCGGCAACCCCCACGTTGAGTTCAACTGGTGGTTTGGGACGGAGCCCTCATTAGGAGGACCCTGGAATACATAAAAGGAATTCCTTGGGTTTTAGGAATGCTTGCAGGCCAGACTGTGGCACATTCCATTAAGCCTGGGATTCTATGTAACACGTGGCGGTGCACGTGTGCACACATGTGGCGCTCACATGCATAGTTTGTTATTTAGGCAAATAAAAGGACAGGTTTAATAATATTTGCGTTCGCATTTGGTCATTTATCAGATGCTTTTATCCAAAGCTACTTACAAGGTGAGCACAGGGTTCATCACAACATCCCTGGATCAATGTGGGTTAAGGGTCTCGCTCAAGGAACCACACTGGTAACTTCAGTGGACCTGGGATTTGAACCCACAACCTTCAGATTGATAACCCAACACCCTAACCACTGAGCTACCACTCCCTAATATAATGCTCCCTACACTCCCTAATATAATGCTGTTTTACATGCAGGCGTGTTTACCACCTTATTAGGTTCACCTTCTTGTTCCGTTGTTGTAGGTGTCATCAGTTCCACTGAGCATGTGTAGTTAGTCTCCATTGTTCTATCTCTAACGGTCAGGACCCCCCACAGAGCAGAGATTACATGAAACTTGGATGATTCTAAACGCTGCACTGACCAACGTTATGTCCATGTGTGTTTTAATATAAAAAAAATTGTAACCTATATTTCCCAGTTCACTATTTATTTAGTAAATAAAACATTTTGGAAAAACCAAAAGAAAAAAACAGTGGCTGGTAAAAATGATTCAAACTTTTAACACTGCTTTTCGGGGACCCTGGAATTCCGAGGACAATAGCCCCCTTTTTTCTAACCCTTAAGGAGTCATCAGTCACTATTCATGTGCATAACGACCTACAGCCCATACACCCCCTGCATTCAAAGGTAAATTCCCTGAAATTCAGCCTAATGCGAAGCAATAACAGACATTCTGCAATGATATTTAGTGAAGTTTATTTTAGTAATATTGAAAACACAATAATAATCGTTTTTTTCCGCATGCTTGTTTTTTAGCATTTACACATTTAAAGAATTTGATCGATTCATTGACGGTAAAAACTCGGTAAAAACTACATTCAGAGGAAATTCAACCTCATTACAGTGACTAATGTAATGCATTTTCTGCACTGAAAGTTTAGTGAAATTGAACATAATTTCAGTGACTACAAATAAAATGAAACAGATATCTACAGACATTGACAGAGTCCTCAAACTAATTTTTACTCAAACTGTTTTTACTCCTAAATGTAGACATATGTACATATAGACGTACCTAAGTTTATTTTTAGAAATCGTACTTTATTTTAGTTTATATTGAAAACTCGATAATAATTCAGGTCATGTTTTATTTAACTGCAGTACAGGTTTGTTTCATGCACAGTTTGTAGTTTTCAATCAAGAAGTTTCTTTAAAGCTTCTGATGCTCATAATTTTGTTTAATTCTGTAATAAGGCAATATGGTATGAGAAGGGGGGGAACGTTTCGGGCGCTGGGCAGATATACCCAGGACAGGGCGCTAATCTATCGCTGGGCACATACTCACACACACACACACACACACACACACACACACACACACACACACACACTATATGGGGCAATTTGGAGAATTTAATTAACTTGATCCATGTTTTTTTTGGACTGTGGGAGGAAACCTACGAGACACGGGGAGAACATGGAAACTCCACCCAGATTGGGATTCGAACCGGGAATCCCTAGCACTGAGAGGAGAACGTGCCAAACCACTAAGCCACCATTTCGCCCTTGGCATGCATTATAATAAAAAATACTAATAATTACGGGAATGAGGAGTACAGTTACACCATTTTTGCGTGATTTATTTACTGTAATGCACAGCATTGAGTACCTTATTGCTTTTATAAAATGGTTATAAACACACTATAATAACAAAAAAGTTTGCAAGACTGTATTGCATGTATAACAATAGAATATTTATTACATGAACACACTTTAACACACTCCGGATGACGCAGCCCGTCACTGAAGGGGCTGCCCAGTGATGCTAGAGTCTCATACATGGGGTGGGAGTCATTATCCAAAACAGAAATACCTCCAAGATTGCGGACAATGAACCCCCCCCCCCCCCCCCCCCCCCCCCCCCCCCCCCCCCCCCAATGTACAAGACTTTTATATTAGAGAGAAAGATTGATTTGTCTCTGTTCAGAATCTTCATAATGAAAGGCACAAATGTCAAACCGGCAAAATAAGAAAGTTATCACACTAAAACTTTTTCTGGGGCAAGACGCCTTCATCCTGGACGTGAAATCCCCCCCCCGGTCTCCATGGCCTCCAAAAACTGCAATTCTGCAGAGTGTATCAGAGCCTCGCCAAGAACCGATTTGCCATCGCAGGTGTCCTGATGGTGAAAGGCTGCCATGCCTCAGCAATAGAGTTCTCAGCAATAGATCCCCGTTTGACGGAACCATCTACAGAGAACAGGGCTGTGTGGAAGAAAGACTCTTTCTTTCTCTCGATTTCGAATGTGTGATGAAGTATGTAGTGCTTCATCCTTTGACGCTCGTTTTAATTTCCCCCGTTTGCTCTCTCTAATCCCCTGTCTGCCGTTCCCTACCGCCAAAGCTGAGTAAGCCAATGAGCAAACACACAGATGACTGCCTAAGCCAATGAGCAAACATGCAGATGACAGTAAGCCAATCAACAAACACTCAGACGTCTGACGGTACGAAGGGAAACTGTTGCGCGCCCATACCACTGCTGAAGAAGAAAACTAGGGTTTGTTAGATTGAGTCACGGCACTGATCAGACAACGACGGGTTTTATTAGAAAACAGGAGGTTCCCGTCCTTAAATCTGATTGGCTGAGCCGTTTGTCCATTGACGATTATACACACCTTTGACCGCTTTACATTCATATCAGAGCGTGATATACACTACATTATCATAAATTTAACATCCATCCAGCCATTATCTTCCACTTTATCCTCTATTAGGGTTGCAGGGGTTCCCCATGCCCATCCAGGGGAGAACGTTTTGGGCGCTGGGTAGATAGACCCAGGACAGGGTGCCAATCTATCGGCAGGAACACACTCACTCACACGAACACACTCCATATGGGGCAATTTGGAAACTTCAATTGTCCTTGATCCATGTTTTTGGACTGCGGGAGGAAACCGGAGAACCCGGAGGAGAAATGGAAACTCCACCCAGATGGGGATTCGAATATATATAAAAAATAAATCATATTTCAATTACAATTAATTATAAATCATTAAATTATAAAATAAAGATTAATATAAACTGTAAGCACTGAGCCTGTTGCAGCTGTTGTATAAACTGTGTTCTGTAATTTGGCCACTAGATGGCATTTTTGAATTGTTATAAACCAGTAATCCTGTTACTCAGTGATCAGTGTTCACTTTAAAACCATATTCGATTCCATCGCAGACCAGTTTATTAACTGCTTTGTTTTCAATAAACACATTTATGGATCAAACCTTGTTTTATAGTGTGTTTGTAACCGTGGTATAAAAGCAATGAGGGACTCGAGGTTGTGTATTATTGAAATAAAAAAGTATTAAGAAAAAATGGGCAAACCACACAACACCTATTTCCCATGATGTATTCCCTTTAATGCTTTGCTTTAATATATAACATCATCCTCTATAAAGAACATGTGGAGATATCGGTCATCTGAAAACATCTTCAATTTCTTTCTGTGCCGGACTTTATTTTAAACTTTTATTTCTTTGTGGAATACAGAAAAACATTACTCTCACACAAGTGTCCGCTTTCTGAAATATGACTGAGCTGCTCGCATGCATGCTGATAAGCCTTTAGAAACAGTTTAAATAAGCAGTTCCTTGGGTTCAAACACTCACACTCACACTCACACTCACACACACTCACACTCACACTCACACACACACACACACACACACACACACACACACACACACACAATACATCTATGTATATACAATAGAAATCCTCCAAACTCAGATCGCAGCAGGCTCTTAAAGGGAATGGCAGGCAACATGCTGATTGGTTTACTGCACTTATCGTCTACAACACTCTTCAATCACGCCGTCGCGGTAGCAAAGACACACTACATGCATCTAAATCAAGCTACTAGGTGCGTGGTGGACGCCTCGCTAAATATTGCTGAAATAAAGCACACTGAGCTGCTTATATAGCAGTATATAGAGCATATACGTGTGAAAAATATATAAACCTCCACAGTCAATTTTAGTGATAGTGAATGCATTTAATGTGTTTGTGAGTGTGTGCTTGGCGCACACACACACACACACACACACACACACACACATACATATATATATATACATATACATAAATGGACATAGTGTTTGTGTATGTATGTAAGTATGCTTGTGTATGTATATATATATATATATATATATATATATATATATATATATATATATATATATATATATAGGACGGCACGGTGGCTTAGTGGTTAGCATGTTCTCCTCTCAGCGCTAGGGTTTCCAGGTTCGAATCCCAATGTATGTGGAGTTTTCAATGTTCTCTCCATGTCCACGTGGGTATCCTCCAAATTGCCCCATATAGAGTGTGTGTGTGTACTCAGTGATAGATTGGCACCCTGTCCTTGGGTCTATCTGCCCAGCGTCCGAAACGTTCTCCCCTGGATGGGCATGGGGAACCCCCCCGCGATCCTAATATAGGATAAAGCTGAAGATAATGGATGGATATATATATTTATGTGTGTGTGTGTGTGTGTGTGTGTGTGTGTGTGTGTGTGTGTGTGTGTGTGTGAGAGAGCTTTGTGGTAAAACTTTGTATTCCTGCATGATGTTTTTGAAATCTTGGTTATTAACAGGTTTTCTTTTTCTGTTCTGACTCAGTTTAGGTTTCCATGAGCATCACTCTGTTTTGTTTTCAGCTTCGTGCTTTTTAGCTCTGCAGTTACAGAACGGTCAGCTCGTGGCACAGAGCCTGTAATGATGAATCTTGGACAGCAATTATCAGCTGTCTTCACTCTCCGTCTCATTCTCCCTCATCTCATTTTCCCATCTCTTTCTCACAAGCATGTACACACACACACACACACACACACACACACACACACACACACACTAGGTGGATCCCATTGTTGTATGGCTCTAATCTAGAGTTTTAATCAGTACATGATGTGGGTATTCAATTTCAGCCGTGTCCCTCAGGGTGGAGGTTGCCGGCAGGGCTCAATAACCCCCCTTTTTTGCCCCTCGAATCCAGAATGGTTCTCTGTGAGCGCTCGCGTGTTCGTAACTGCTGTTACGGCTTTCACCAAATTTCCTGGTCCTGATTATTAGTCTGGATCTTGTTTTTTTGCAGCTGGTAGATTACAGCCGTTTCTTTCCCCGCAATTCAACTTGTCTTATTTGTCATCAGTCAACTTAACCTCCATCATCGTAAAGACGTGGCCATCTGAAGCATACGTTCTCAAACAGTTCTTTTTAAACAGTTGCTTTGGCGTGTTCATGCATCGGCCGCGGGTTCTGTTTTGTAACAGTTGGGTTATTTTCTGCTGCATTAGAACTGAAGTGAGGTTCATGTGTTCACATTGGTATTATTTTATGTTCTACCCACTCTTTGTTCTGCGATGGTTCTGGATCATCACCACTGCTGCACTTTGATCTGAAGGCTCTTTCCTCGGTGCAGTTTGCTGCATCAGCGGCTGGTTCTTATTTTAAGCTGCACCTGATTCCACTTGCTTACGTGTCTGATCTTAGCCTCCTGTTCTGCTGGAGTTAAAGGCGGAAATAACAACCTCATTTTCAGATTAACTCAACAGCCGAAAAGTTACGCAGCTTTTTAATTGACCTTCAGAATCATTTACATGGATGAGGAAGTTTGTCTCGTCCCATATGATGTGAAGTGCCTGCTCTAAATTGCCCCCATATAGTGAATGTGCAGAGCAAGTGTGTACGAGAGGGTGTGCGTAATTGTTAATAAATCAAGGGAAATGGGTGATGGGTGTTATTAATTAAACCTCTTTTCTGATTTATTTACATTAATACACAACCTCAGGTGCTCCATCACTTTTATAAGATGGTTACAAACATCTTCCACTTCATCCTATATCAGGGTTGCGGGGGGGGGGGGTTCCCCATGCCCATCCAGGGGAGAACGTTTCGGGCGCTGGGTAGATACACCCAGGACAGGATGCCAATCCATCGCTGGGCACACACTCACTCACACACACACTCTATATGGGACAATTTTGGAGAAATCAACTGACTTGATCCTTGAACCCGGAGGAAACCCACGCGGACACGGGGAGAACATGGAAACTCCACCCAGATGGGGATTCGAACCGGGAATCCCTAGCACTGAGAGGAGAACATGCTAACCACCGTGCCGCCCAGTTACAAACACACTGTAATAAAAATATAATAAAAAAAGTTTGATTCATAAATAAGGTCGTCACGGTTGCTTAGTGTTTAGCATGTTCTCCTCTCAGCACTAGGGATTCCCGGTTCGAATCCCAATCTGGGTGGAGTTTCCATCTTCTCCCCGTGTCCGCGTGGGTTTCCTCCAGGTTCTCCGGTTTCCTCCCATAGTCCAAAAACATGGATCAATTGCATTCTCCAAATTGCCCCATATAGAGTGTGTCTGTGTGAGTGAGTGTGTGTCCAGCGATAGATTGGCGTCCTGTCCTGGGTGTATCTACCCAGCGCCCGAAACGTTCTCCCATGGATGGGCATGGAGAACCCCCCCACGACCCTAATAAAGGATAAAACGGGAGATGGATGGGTGGATGGATTCGTTTGTTGAAAGCCTAATTATTAATAATCTGTCTTTCCTGACAGATTATTGAACAATTAGTGAACAGGACACCAGTTTCTCTAACAATGAACAACTGCCATCTAGTGGCCGAATTTCAGAACGCCCTTCATAAAGAACACGGGGAAAATAACGTATTGTATTTCACGCATTGCTACGAATGTGAAGCGCTCAGAGGTGTGTGTTATTGTCAACGATGTCGATAATGGCTGGCCAAACGGCTCGGCCAATCAGATTTGAGGCCTTGTTTTCTAAAGAAAGTTGAGGCTGCATGACGTCATCTCACCTACTTCTCTCCCACTTTTCAGGATTGCCCTCAGATTCTGCCCTCCACTCAGATCTACATCCCGGTGGGAGTGACCAAACCCATCACGCTGGCCGCCCGCAACCTTCCACAGCCGCAGTCCGGCCAGCGGAACTACGAGTGTATCTTTCACATCCAGGGCGAGACCCACAGCGTCACAGCCCTGCGCTTCAACAGCTCCAGCATCCAATGCCAGAAAACCACGGTGAGTCCGCACACACACACACACACACACACACACACACACACACACACACACACACCACGCCCACTCCCAGCTCAAACTTCTGATGACAGATCATCCATCTTCCTCTGTACTAGAGGGAGGCAGCGACGTTTTGTTCCAACATACAATGTGTTCCTCTTCTTCCTTCACATTTTCAGGCTCAGTAGAGCGCAGCCACACACAGCCACACGCCGAGCCCCAACAAATCCCTCCCTCTGCATTGTGCAGCAAAGCCTGCATTGCACGCTTGTGCAACTGTGTGTAGTTGTGTAGCCTCACATTATGCGGGATCATTGCATGTCTAGAGTAAACAGAAGAATGCTAATCCAGTAAGGTTAATCTCGACGTCTTGGCATAAAAGCGAGACTATGGCATGAACGTACGACGTCGATCGATATACCGAAGGCTGCGAAACGCACCGTCCTGCCGTCTCGTACCCTTCTGATATGACGGAACCCGAGCGGAGGTCTGTCTCGGGGGCGGAACGCGAGACGAGCGAAAGTCGGGTTGGAAGGTGCGCATGCTCACACCCACACGAACGGCGTTTTATTTAGAAGGCACGTTTAAAACGGGAGCACAGATGCTCGGGGAGTTGCGCTGCTGTCCCAGTGATCTTCCAATGAAGCTGCAGCTGAGGATTATAATTAACAAGTTATGAGATGAAGCACAACAGATTGGCCAAGTGTGTGCGAGGGATTAAGTAATAGATCAGTCGCTTTTATTCCCACCCTGAACCACATACCCGGCAGGGCATGGGGAACTTAGAACGTCTTCCGACGTGGAACTCCTGGCCTCGCCCTGTCGCTATAGATCTGTGGCATCTGCTTTATGTCTGCAGATACCCCTCAGCACTGTAATCATGGGTTCGTATCTGGAGAGGTACAAGGGTGCATGGGAAACTCAGGCTTGTTTGGATTGAGAAAGAACAGCTGGAGTGGCCTCAGGTCCGTCTGGGACGTGGAGTTCAACGTGCTTTGCGCCGTTCGTTTGATTGGATGAGACAGAGCACGACTCTGTCCTTGTTCAGGGGTGACGCTGTGAGATTGGGTCAGCCGTTTGAAATTCAGGCTTTTTCTGAGAGCTTTAGGAGCCACATTGGTAACTTCAGTAGACCTGGGACAACAGTAGATTGACAACCCAACACCCTGACCACTGAGCTACCCCACCCTCACACACAGTTGTACACTGTCCACAGTTTATGGCCGTTGCGGCTATAACAGCGTCCACTCTGGACCATGAAAAGGCTGTTAATGGAAGTCCTATTGTGGAGTGTTAATGAAAGTCCTATTAGAAAGCGGCCTTCCCCAAACTGTTCCCACAATCTTGGACGCATACAGGTACATACAGTTATACACGTATACGTATGTGTTTGTATTTACAGTATATTTCATATATCTATTTACATATTCATGATATCTACAGTGCCACTCGAAAGTTTGGCCACGCCCCCTTAATGCTCCACTTATTGTCCAGGTTCTCAGTTCCACGTTCTGTAAAGCTGGACTTTGTAGTTCTACAGTTCCAGACTGTAGTCCATCTGTTTGTGTTCTACAGTACATACTGTGTACGTCCCCTTTACTCTGTTCTAATGGTCAGAACCCCAATAGTACCCCCACAGAGCAGGGGTTATTGGGTTGGTGCATTATTGTATCCTATCCCAGCAGTGTGACTGAGGTGTTTAAATGAACCTCCAGCAGCACTGCTGCACTAACACCCCCTCACCACATCAGTGTCACTGCAGAACTGACCAGAAACAATCCACCACCCAAATGATACCTGTTCTGTGATGCTGCTGACCAACAGAGAACAGAGAACCAACAGAGGACTAACACACACAAGAACACAGATGTTCTACAGTCTGGAATTGTACAACTACAAAGTTTAGATATAGATGTAGCTGTTTCCGGAATACAAACCCAATCATTCATAATCCATAATTCATAAAATAATAAAAAAAATACAACCCTTTTTTCTCTAAAAATAAATATCATCGTTTCAGTTGTTGTTAATGGTAACAGAACATTTTAATGCCACTTGGTTGTTCCATCAAAACTTTAAATGAATCTTTCTGAAATCCCGGTTTCAGCATTCAGCTAGAACGTCTAGAACGTTTTTATTCAACTATTTTAACTTCGGTGTCTTTTCTGAAAACAACATGGGCCTGTTATGTTCTGGAAGGCCATTCGTGTCACAAAATAAGCTCCTTTTTGTACAAAGTGCACTAAATGGTGAATCACAAGATACAGAGCTTCTTCACGCAGAGTACAGTGTGTTTGTTGTTGTGGTTTGTATAGAGACTGTATAGAAATGAAGCCTCTCTGCTGTTATACATGATCCCCAGCACTTTGATCCAGTGTATAAATGAAACATCATGTAAGAAAAGTGGATTTAAAGTGTGTGGATTTAAGGCAGAGGGTTAAATTCCTTACAGCTCATATTCAAGCTTCCCAGAAAGAACCGTTTTCAAAAGTCTTGAGATTTAGGTTAATCTGCCCACATATGGCTGATGATACTCGTTAGTATCAGTCTGTTATTAATTAAGGGCGTTTTTCCGCCTGCCACACCTGCAACCACCCACTCACCACATCCCTCCAACCAACCGAGTCCACCGAAACACAACATCACTGAGGACACACAGCTTATGTTCTGATGCTGATTATAGTTCATGCTTTTACAGTCATATAAGTTATACTCTAGTCTTATGCTGCAGTTTGGGCTCATCATTCAGTTCCATGTGTTGTGCATCTGTTGCCCCTCAGCGTTCATTAATATCACAAAAGAATTTTAAGTGGAACCATTTCCACATTCAGCATCTGTGTTTAATGATGGTCGAACCCCTGACCTCACTGCTCCTACAGTTCTCAGTTTTTTTTAGTATGTAGTATGTATTAATCTCCGTGGTGTATGTAATGTGTTCATTCACAAATACCTTTAGCTGGACTCTGTTAAAAGGTCCTGCTTTCATCTCGACCCACCATCCTGAACCATGAGGAACCTTTTATTTCACTGATAATAATGAACATGAGGACACACTCAGAACGGAAATCACGTGACTGTGACCTCGGTTCATATCTGTGAAGTTTACACACACACACACACCCATACACACTTGCAAATACATACACACACATGCACATACACGCCCATACATACTCATACACATATATGCAGATTCTCACACACACACACACACACACACACACACACACACACACCCATACACACTTGCAAATACTCATACACATATATGCACATTCTCGTACACACACATACAAGCCCATACATACACACACACACATATACACACCCATACATATTCACACGCGCACACACACACACATCCAAGCCCATACATACACACACACACATATACATGCCAAACATACTCACACACATGCACATAGACACACACATACACGAACACGCATATACACACACACACACACATACGCACAAATTCATGGTTAGGTGCTTGATTTTCTCCAGCTGGGATAATGAGACTGAATAAAACATCTGGATTTAATGATTAGGAGGCAGGCCAGTACAACAGGGCAACAAACCAACCGATTACCTAGGGCCCCGAGCTGGCCTGGGGCCCCCGAACAACGGCTGGTTATGAATTGAATGCAATGCCACACTTTGACACTGTGTGAACGCCCCATTAAATTCTGTGACAGTCAGTGCGGTGAAAAGTATAAAGACTGTTATTGGAACACCCCCCCACTACACACACACACACACACACACACACACACACACACCTCCACTAATTGCTTAAAATGACTACACAACAAAAAACTCAAATGATGAAAATGAGATTGGCCTCTGGAAACATCTGAGAAGAACACATGGTCTGGACTTCTGTGATTAAAAGTGACCAAATCGATTCATCCATTTATTATCTTCAGCTTTATCCTATATTAGGGTCGGGGGGGGGGGGGGGGGGGGTTCCCCATGCCAATCCAGGGGAGAACGTTTCGGGCGCTGGGCAGATACACCCAGGACAGGGTGCCAATCCATCACTGGGCACACACTCACTCACACAGACACACTCTATATGGGGCAATTTGGAGAATTTAATTGACTTGATCCATGTTTTTGGACTGTGGAAGGAAACCGGAGAACCCGGAGGAAACCCATGCAGACACGGGGAGAACATGGAAAATCCACCCAAATTTGATTTGAACCGGGAATCTCTAGTGCTGAGAGGAGAATGTGCTAACCACTAAGCCACCGTGCAGTCCCAAATCGATTTAGTCCCCTTTAAAATCAAAATTGTGACATCACGTTTGGCGTCCTTGTCTTGTCTGGGACTTGGCCGGACCGGAGTGCAGATGTGTGACTGACGGCCATGAGCTTAATCTAAATGTTTATCTGCTATGAGATTTGAATCTTTTTTTTGGTGAGCTGTTGGTCTTGGTCTCTTGTCCTGGTGAAGGGTACAGCAATGAGCACAGGGCGGTGTGGCAGGACAACCCCGGTGTCTTTAACAGTATGCTGTGACTTATTGCATCCCACAATCCAACCTGGGGGTTTCATTTTGAAAAGGAATGTTGAACCACGGTGGAGAGAAAAAAAACCTCAGCTCCGCCATTAGTTGAAGCGAGATAAAGCAGCCGGCTCATTCTTTATCAGCAGTTCTAGCAGACTCCCCGTGACATCAGACACAATGGCAGAAATTGGCCTGGCCGAGGAAGAGGGATGGAGATGAAGGAATAAAGGAATTCTCTTGTCCGGCTGCCGATAGCGGGCAGCAGGTGTGTGTGTGTGTGTGTGTGTGTGTGTGTGTGTGTGTGTGTGTGTGTGCTGTGGAGAAAGCACAGGTCCCTGATGAGGAGCCAATTAGAAGCGACACAGATAAAATGATGATGAATTACAGCGAGGGAGGAGACGGACTCCGGCCAAGACAGAAGAGAGGGAGAGTTGAAGGAGGAAGGCAAGATGGGCTTGGGGGAGGTGGTGGGGGTGGGGTGGTGGTGGGGGTAGTGGGGGTGGTGGTGGGGGGGGGTATACGGCTCGTGAGTGAGGAAACCGAAAGTGGTGGATAGAAAGAGGCCATCCAGCTATTAGAAGTGTAGTGTACTGAAAGCAGATGTGGCTGCACCTGACATCTGCTCATCAAATGGAAGTGAGGGTTTTAAAAGGAGAAGAGAGATGTGGAGGAATCGGGGGGGGGGGGGGGGGGTTTGATGAGGCGTGAGAATCTTGAATGATCTCTCTTCATCTTTACTTCATTCATCTTTTCTAATTAGGTCTGTACGTGTGTGGATTCTGAGGCCGGGCCGCGTTGGAAACGTCCTTCTTCACGTCGGCCTCATCGTTCCGTTTGGAAAATGATGCGATAATTGTGTCTTCCCACTTCAGGGGTCATGTTTACCAGCTGTGCTCAGATAAGAACGCCGGCTAGTTGTACAGTAAATAATTATTACGAGCTGGCGTTTGGATCGAGTTGAGAAAATCCACTGCGTTCTGTAATTAAATGATCATTTCCACCGTTTGAACCCTGACGTTCCAGATGTGCATTCATCACCATTACAGTATGACAGCACAACCTGTACTCACGGTACATTCCTGATCCATAGACTCCATTCTGTAATGCATTTCCTTTCTTTATCTCATTTATATTCGGTCACTGGAGCGGCACAGTGGCTTGGTTGTTAGCATGTTCTCCTCTCAGCGCTGGGGATCCAGGTTCGAATCCCGATCTGGGTGGAGTTTCCATGTTCTCCCCGTGTCGACATGGGTTTCCACTGGGTTCTCCAAAAACGTGGGTAAATAGGCTGCTCTAAATTGCCCCTATGTAGTGAGTTTGTGCCCAGTGATGCTTGTAGATTGGGTGCCCTGTCCTTGGTGTTTCTGCCCAGCGCACGAAACGTTCTCCCCTGGATGGACATCGGGAACGACCCTAATAGAGGATAAAGCATAAGATAATGTATGGATGGAGGGATAGTGAGTTTGTACCCAGGAATCAATTGGCACCCTGTCCTGGGTGTATCTGCCCCCCCACCCCACACCCCACTAATATAGGATTATGTGGAAGATGGATGGAGAACCCAGAGGAAACCCCAGACACCCAGATGCAGACATGGGGAGAACATAGCAACTCCACCCAGATTGGGGTTCACCCAGGAGAACATGCTAATCTGTTAATTATTAATCCTGCAGTTCCTGGTTCCTCCTTCACATACCGACTTGTGTTGTTCTCAAACTTCTCAGTCGCTTTAAATAAAATCATCTGCTGAATGACGTTGTTTGCAGACAGACCCTTTACGTTCTTTATGATGACATCACTTGTTAGAGAAACATGCTCGTGAAACCAGCTGCAGATATTAAAATAACATTTTAAAATTCGACAAAATAAATGAAATTAGTTGAAAGCTTCGGTTGAAAGCTTCGGTTACTAAACCAAGAAAAGGAGGAAAAGGCGAAAGCTATTTGTTCAGTTGGAATGTGCGATCATTAGTTTATTCACTAAACTCCGTGTTCAGCTTAATTAAATATTTAGTTTTGGTTCTAGCTGTTTGCTCGCGTGCAGCCGTTAATGAGATGTAGAACATGATGTTACGTGTCGTTGTAAACCTTCCTCGGTGAACGACAAACTGAAAGTGCGAGTCAGATGAGCTAGTAAATATTTAGTTAGTAAATACGTTTACCAAGACTAACGGCAGCACAACCTGCAGGCTCGCCCGACGACTACGAACCGAATACTCAGCACAAGATATCAATTAAAAACGAAGTAATTACACTCACTCACACTGAGGGAACATTTCGGAGTGTGTTGCAAAATCATCTGTGACGCCACGAACGGGTTAACTTGTAACTTGTGAGCCGTTGTCCAGCTGTGACATTATTAACAATAACACACCTCTGAGCACTTCACATTCTTATCAATGCGTGATATACAATACATATATCTTTTTCCCCGTTTTTTTTATAAAGTGCGTTCTGGAATTCGGCCACTAGATGGCAGGTTTTAGTAGAGAAACCTGTCAATCAGCGATCAGCGTTAACTTCAGAAAACGCACTAGATTACGTCATGGATGACCAGTTTATTAACATTTATGCTTTTATTACACATATTTTTTAAATTAAACATTGTTTTTGTATTATAGTGTGTTTGTAACCATTTTATAAAAGTATTAAGACACATGACATTGTGTTTTTTTGTGAATAAATCACAAAAATGTCATAAAATGTCATTATTGTCATTTTGTGTCAGTTTAAACAATTTAAATAACGCCCTCTTTATTATGAAACAAGTACTTCTGGTACTTAAATCTGATTGGCTGAGCCGTTGGTCCAGCTGTGACATTATTAACAATAACACACACTTCTGACCGCTTCACATTCGTATCAATGCGTGATATACAATACATTCTTTTTTCCCCCATGTTTTTTTTATAAAGTGCGTTCTGTGATTCGGCTACCAGATGGCAGTATTTGATTGGTAGAAAAACTTTAAAAACCAGACTAGATTACATTGCAAAAGACCAGATTATTAACAATTATTTTTTATTAATATAATGAACACATATAAGAATCAAATCCAGTTTCTTTTTTTTTTGTAACTGTTTTATAAAAGTGATAAGACACTCGAGGTTGTGTTTTTTGGGAATAAATCAGTAAAATGTCTTTATTGTCATTTTATGTCAATTTAAATATGTAGCTGGTTTTTACGAGAATACTGCACGCCCTCTCGTGCTTTATTGCTTTATTTAATAACGGGTAGTTCCGGTCCTTAAATCTGATTGGCTGAGCCGTTCGTCCTGCTAAGACATAACACACACACAATAACACACTTCTCAGCGCTTCACATTCGTATCAATGCGTGAAATATAATACATTAATTTTTCCGATGTTTTTTATAAACTGTATTCTGCAATGTAATTTTTGATTGATAGAGAAACCTGTCAATCAGCGATCACCAGACTAGATTAAAAACCAGACTAGATTAAAAACCACACTAGATTAAAAACCAGACTAGATTAAAAACCAGACTAGATTACGTCATTGAAGACCAGATTATTAACATGTATGCTTTTATTAAACAACATTTATGAATCAAACCTCACGGTGGTTTAGTGGTTAGCATGTTCTCCTCTCAGAGCTAGGTATTCCCGGTTTGAATCCCAATCTGGGTGGAGTTTCCATGTTTTCCCCGTGTCCGTGTGGGGTTCCTCCGGGTTCTCCCGTTTCCTCCCACAGTCCAAAAACATGGATCAAGTCAATTAAATTCTCCAAATTGCCCCATATAGAGTGTGTCTGTGTGAGTGAATGTGTGCCCAGCGATAGATTGGTGTCCTGTCCTGGGTGTATCTGCCCAGCGCCCGAAACGTTCTCCCCTGGATGGGCATGGGGAACCCCCCCCCGCGACCCTAATAGAGGATAAAGTGGAAGATAATGAATGGATGGATGAATCAAACCTTGTTATAGTATGTTTGTAACCATTTAATAAAAGTATTAAGACACTTAATTATTAAGACACTTAACTGTGTATTATTATGAATAAATCATGGGAATGAGCTGTAACTGTTCCCGGCTCTGCATCGTGCCTAACAACACTCTCTCCTGTGATTATTCACACTAATGCACACCTTTATTAATCCCCTTGTATTAATGAATTTCACTTTCCCGTTGAAGTTAGTCTTCGTGAGCAGCTGGTGCCGTCGGCCCAGGGGACTTTTCACCACCATACCTGACGCTCCCTCCCACGTGCCTCCTCTGCGCTAAGCTATATCTCTATATAACCTACAAGCAGGATGATTAATCATGCATATGGAGGGGTAATTAGATAGAGCCAGGTTTGGTGAACTGCATTCTCCAAAACATAACATTAATGGAAGGTCATGCCTTCCCCTAGTGAAAAATTGCTGTATCTAGATAAAACGCACAAGGTTAGCGTCTGGATTCTTCTCCGTGAGGAGATTTTTCACGGGTTGCGGCGCGGCTTGCCACATCAATGCGCGCGCCTAATGGATGGACTCTGTGATCATCGCACTCGCACTGCTCCATACATACATTCAGACATCTAAAGTGCAGATCAGCATTTCTACATACACACACACACACACATTACATACAACCCCCATTGGTGGGATTGCTTTTGTTCCCTCGTCCCGGGTTCCTGTGATCCCCGCAGGTCGCCCGCTGCACCGAGCATAGTGTATTTTTAGTTCTTTATGCAGGTCTTTCAAAATGACTAATTATCTGAGTCTGACCCTTGCAGAGAGCATTCCTCTCCCCCGTTCTCCCCGGTTCTCCCCCTCGCCACTGCTCCCCAGCACTTCATTCTTTCTCATTGCTCCCTCCCTGCTCTGCTTCCCAATGATCTATGTTCCTCCAGAACCGAGGAAGAGTGGGATGACTCGAGAGTGCCCTCTTCTTCTCCGCCAGCTTCATTAATCCTCATCCTTCTTATTTATTTGTGTTTGCACACCGTCTCTTCTGCTCTTCCAGGTCTCTGTGTGGGTGTGTGTGTGTGTGTGTGTGTGTGTGTGTGTGTGTGTGTGTGTGTGTGTGTGCTAGCCCGACTCATTTGCTTCATTCTATCTAATATGTTTACAGGTACTAAAGGTTGATAACGGCGGCATGGAGGATGACGATCGTTTATTATTCCCTCCCTGATCCGCGAGAACTGCTTCTATTAAGCAAAGATGGTTCCGTGTGAGATTTGTCTCGGGCTGTTTGGCAAAGCCTTTCGCCCAAACGCACATATAGATTAAGTGTATATAGCTGGAGTGGGTCGTGTGCGCCGCTTTTGTTATGCACTATTAACTATAATAATAGAGACGTTGGTTTTATATACACATTTTGTTATGAAAACCTGTTCACCTACGCTTCTATAAATAACGCCGGTATGGTTTAACACTTTGAGGCAGTGTGCATGAGAGATATCAGAGTGGTGCAATAAACAATACACTACTACAGGGTGTAAACTCCTACCCTCTCTCGGTCCCATTCCACTGCACTGAACATACAGCAAATCTAAAACTGTGAAATATTAAGGCAGTAAGGTACGAGAGGGCGTGCATTATTGTGAATAAATTAAAGGAAAGAGGTGTTAATAGAGCCGCTGCATAGCGGACTACAGTTACACCTCGCTTCTGTGCTTTATTTACGATAATGCACAACCTGGAGTGTTTTATTGCTTTTATAAAATGCTTATTACAACATTATAATAAAAAACAAGGTTTGATTCATATATGAGTTGAGTGAAAACAAAATGGTTAATAATCTGGTCTTTTACGATGTCCGGTTTTTATAGTGAACAGTGATCGCTGAGTAACAGAGAAAAGAAAAATTTGGCCCTCTAGTGGCCATATTACAGAACGCAATTTATAAATAACAGCGTCAACCAGATTTGTGCTTATCAGGAATCATCCATCCATTATCTTCTGCTTAATCCTCTATTAGGGTCACGGTGTTGTTGGGTGGTAGATGGCCATCCTGGAGAGAAGGTTACCAATCTATCATTGGGCGCACACACAAACAATCTATATGGGGCAAGTATATGGGGGAGTATTTAATTTACCTTATATCCCTGTTTTTGAAATGTGGGAGACACGGGGACAACATGGAAACCCACACAGACACGGGGACAACATGGAAACCCACACGGACACGGGGACAACATGGAAACCCACACAGACACGGGGACAACATGGAAACCCACACGGACACGGGGACAACATGGAAACCCACACAGACACGGGGACAACATGGAAACTCCCAGATTAGGATTCGAACCTGGATCCCCAGCACTGAGAGGCGAACCTAACCACTAAGCCACTGTGCCATCTTATCAGGAATCAGCTCGCTGTTTATATTAATCTGTATTTATAATTAAGAGGTGTGCGTTATTATGAATAATGTCACAGCTGGACAAAAGGCTCAGCCAATCAGATTTAAGGACCGGAACCAGCTGTTTTATGATAAATTATGTTTCTAGTGGGTAACGGCAGAAAGAACAGACTAGTTCAAATAACCTCTCTGTAAAAACGTGATGAGCACAAAAGCATCACCATGTGGAGCCTTGAGGTGGATGTGCTACAACAGCCGATGCCCCACCCATTGGTACTTTATTGGTACCCATTCCACCGCAAATAAATATATATAGCAAATTGGAAATAGTAAACTGTTAATGATCCAAACAACGAATCAGAAAAGGTATAAGAATTAAGGCAACGCTCATCTGAGACCTGTGCACCGTTCGCTTATTACCCCTCAGTGCCGCCGAGCACTTACAAACAAAATCAGAAAATGTTTACTCGCGCAGGTCGTCGTCTACATGAAAATAAAATCATGAAAGGACAAACTAACTCCTGGCATGGTTTTTGATATTTTCTAAATATCTTCCAGCTTGTTCTGTTCTTCCTAAAAGACAAGTCGACTTCACAGTTTAATGAAATGAAAGGAAAAGTTTGTAGTGCTGTGTAAACACTTTATTATTCATTAACCTCCTGAGCGATTCTGCTACTGTAAACACTTCATGAGACTCCGTTATATATTTTAAGTGATGGTGATCTATTTTGCCTACTGTTCTTACACACGTTTAACCCATCCGTGCAGTGAAACACACACACACACACAGTGCACGTATACACACACGCGCGCACACACACACACACACACACACACACACACACACTGAGTGAAGTGAGCACATGTGTCTGGAGCGTTGGGCAGCCCTGTATACTTCGCCCAGGGGGCGATTGGGGTTAGGTGTCTTGGCCAAGGGCACTTCAGTCATAGTACTTGGCGGGATGGGGAATCTGACCGGGGTCCTTAAGGTCGCATGGCTGGTTCCTTAACCACAAGTTTATGACTGACCCATGTCCATATAAATCCGATATGTAATACTTCTGTCCATATAATGTATTTAAACGTTACAATTGTCTGCAAACTTCTAAAACTATTTCTGACAGATTTTATTTATTTATATATATATATATATATATATATATATATATATATATATATATATATATATATATATATATATATATAAACACACACATACGTATATTTATATATATATAAACACACACATACGTATATATAAACATATAACATACACTGTGGCCTTTGAAAGTTTGTGCACCCCAGTGAAAGGTTGCAGTCTCCCTTGTAAATGGCACCCAGGGAGCAATTGGGGTGTCTTATCCCAGGGCACTTCAGTCATAGTAGTTGGTGGGACTGAGAATCGAACCGGGGACCTTCAGGTCGTCAGGCTGGTTTGTAAACAACAAGCCTACGACTGTGCTTTTGTTTGCAGAAAGATTTAGAATATGCACTGAAATGCTTACATTACATATCACATGTAACATCATAAAAGTGATGCAGCCACCAAACTGTGAACATCACTAGTTTATTATTACATTAATCCAACGTTACTGACCAATGCAGCTACTAATAAATAAGGTTCAGTGTTCAGCACAGGCAGACCGAGCAGCGTATTACAGTCGCAGTTTGTATGTTAACTGTTTTTTTTTTTGCCTGTAAGGACTTTTTCTGAAGTTGGTAGGGGGAGTAGGTCCATGTGTTCATGCTGAAATAAGTTTTCATCAGAACATTAATAAGTCTGGAGTTTATAATGGAAACTGTGTGTGCATGTGTTATTGAGTTGCTGAATAGTTATTAAAATGCTGCTGTAAACAGCACACTTTGACAACTTAAATCAGAGTAAAGCCTTCGCTGGATTAAGAAATGATTAAGAAACCTGGATTTCAGCCCGGTAATCAGTGAGTCCCTGCATGAGCAGAGTTCCTTTAATATCTTTCATTTTACTTCATGTGTGCCAACATATGCAAAACGCAAAGCCCTGTAAAGCCTGTCTGAGGTTTGCTCCCATATAGACGTATATCACATTACACCTCATTAAAACGTTAGACACATGCTGTCTTCTGCACAAGTTTGGACAACCTCCGTCCAACCTCCAGCATACCTCAGTTAAACCTCCAGCATACCTCCATTAAACCTCCATCATACCTCCATTAAACCTCCATCATACCCTTTGTCAAACCACCATCAAATCTCCAGCATACCTCGGTCAAACCTCTAGCATACCGTTATTGAACCTCCATCATACCTCTGTTAAACCCGCCCACCATCAAACCTCCATCATTCCGCCCTCATACCTCAGTCATACCTCCACTGAACCTCCATTATACCTCTATTAAATCTCCGTCATACCTCTAATGAATCTCCGCCAAATCTCCATCAAACTCCCCTCATACCTCAGTCATACCTACTTTGAGCCTCCGTTATACCTCATTCACAATTCATTTTAATTAAATACAGATTATTATAAACAGTGAGTCGATTCCCGATGAGCACTAAACCTGTATTCTGTTACTTAGCGATCAGTGTTCACTTTAAAAACTGGACTAGATCACGTTGCTGAAAATGAGTTCATTAATAATTATGTATATAATTATTATATAATAACTAATTAATTAATATAATAATAATAAAAATTTATATATATATATATATATATATATATATATATATATATATATATATATATATATATATATATAGTGTGTGTGTGTGTGTGTGTGTGTGTGTGTGTGTGTGTGTGTGTGTGTGTGTTTGTAACCTTTTTATAAAAGCAATAAAGCACTTGAGGTTCTGTGGTGTAACATCACTCCACTATGTGTCATGCCTAACAACACCTCTTTTGCTTTATTTACAATAATGTACGCCCTCTTGCTTTAATAACCTCACCCCCAACATGTTATGCATCTTTTTAACAAATACCTGTTGTGGGAAAAGAAAAGGGGGGGGGGGTTGTAAGATCAGAAAACGATCAGGTTTGATAATTCTACAGTGTAGTTGGTTTTCTGCATAACTCCTGACTTGTGATGTTCTCATTTATAAGTCACTTTGGATAAAAGCGTCTGCTGAATGTAATGTAAATGTAATGTAAATGTAATGTAAATGTAATGTAAATGTAATACATGTACAAATGTAAAGTCTAGACTTATTTTAAGAAGAACATCGCCGTTCAGATGGTTTAGAACTTCGGACTTGGTAGGAACTTCGGAACCTGCCCTTGACCAATCACACGTACAATTGTCAATTATTTTGGACTTGTAAACACACTCAGTGGCACCTTGATAGTTCTGGGAGTTGAACTTACAACCTCCTGGTCAGTAGTGCAGAAACATAGCAGCTGAGCTACTGCTGTCCTGAGAGGATTAAGGGATTATTATTATCCTTTTAGCCTCTTGGTGTATTTTCGTTATCCTCTCACCCTGTGCCTTTCGCATGTTATTTTTTTTGTAAAGCATTTCTCTCGATAAGAGCATTTGCTGAATTACTGAATGTAAATGTGACCAGTGACTTAAAACCCTGTTGTCTGGTCCACACACCAGCTGTTCCACTGGTATTACTGGAAAAGACCGATGGCTGAAGAAGCGTTTGGGATGTTTGGGAACAGATTTCAGTTTTAATGAGAGACGGACAGAAGGCTGCGGGGGAAAGAGAATGGAGTGACGTGAACAGGGGGCGAGTTTGTAAATGATGCAGCGTGACTGCAGACCCGTTCTATTTATTCATTCTCTCGGCACGACATTCAGCGTTACTGTTTATCTCAGCTCCTCAATGATCAGCAAGGTTCTAATGAAGGAACCGCACCTCCACCGGAGCTCTCATCTTTCCATATAGGGTTTTAATCATTGTCTCTGATGAAATTAAATCTTTTAAAAAATATATATATGTTGAAAGTGTAGAGGGAAAGTAGTAGAATTGTAAGTGAAGATGTAGCGACAACTTAGCCACTTAGTCGCTATATTTTTCGACCCTCTAGTGACTTATTTTTTTAAAACAGACTTTTTAGACTCTATCAGCTTCTTTTTAAAAAAAAAGCACTTAGTGACAAATCAAGTGACTTTTCAGACCCTCTAGCATTTTTTATATTTATTATCTCATGACTTTTTAGATCCTCTATTGATTAAAAAAATTTTTTTTACAACAACTAGCGACAAATTTAGCAACTTTTCAGACCCTTTCATTTATTAATTAATTTTTTAAGCGATTAGCGACAAATCTTGTGGCTTTTCAGACCCACTAGTGATTTTTTTTATTTACAACTTTTTTAGATCCTCTTAAATTTTTTTAAAGCGATTAGTGACAAATCTTATGACTTTTCAGACACTTTTTTTTATTTTTTTTACGGTGATTAGCGACATGTCTTTTCAGATCCCCTTTTTTAGCAATTGGCAACAAATGTCAAGACTTTTTAGACCCTCTAATGATTAAAAAAAAAAAAAAAAGTTAATTAAAGTGATTGGCGTTTGTTGCTGTTATTGGACATATTTGAGACATGTTCTTTACTCACCGTCCTCAGTGAGCGGTGGGTTCCGTCGTGAGCACCAATCCACACACTCAGTTGAGTCGGCCGCTGCTGACCCCGCCCCTATTTACAAAGAGAGATGTAAATAAAAATGTGTCTTCAAGCATCTTCTGATTAGATTTGACATGCTAACATCTAATCCATGTCAAAATGATAATTTTTAATGTGGTAATGTATAAAAACGTCATGAAGTTATTTTGAGAAACGATGACTTATTTCAAAGGCAAAAAAAAGAATCAACAGAGGAAGATGTCATTTAGCGACCTTTCGAATGGAGGAGTTGGCAACCGATGGCAGGGGATGAAGGCTTTTTGGAGGATATTTGCTTGTTGTACTGATTTTAAATCAGTATTAACACTGCCGTTTTAAAAACCACACCCACTGTAAGCGTTGACGATTTAATACAGAAAGCAGACTTTAAGTTAAGTATACATTGGCCTTCTGTGGAGACACCTGACACATCGTAAATGAATGAATGGCATTTCGTTTCACTCACATTTAACTCGGGGATCGATTTCACCCGACTGTTTAATTAGCAGCTACACCCAGGAGAAGTAGCGGCTTTGTACTTGGTGCACAGTTCAAGGAAAGTGTGTAAACTGCCGGGAAGAGAGTGTGCTCAGCAGAGGGCATTCGCTGTTTGATGTATAGCACCACTCACGGATGACCGAGCTACACCCAGCTGTATTAGAGTGGCTGAAAGTTAGCGAATCACTGACCAACATCAGTCATATCAGTATCCTCATGATTCAAGTGACAGCACGGGGGCGCTGATCTGCTGATTCAGGGGATTATCAGATAGTGATATATATTGAATAGACTGTAGAGACTCGTGAGAGTAACCAGTGGTGTCATTGCAACTGTATCCACCAGATGGAGAGTTCAAGGACTTACCGAGTAGCTCACTGGTAGCTCAGCTAAATAATCACAGCTGCACGTGTTAATGTTGTGTTTGTGCCTAAAACTCCAAAGTTAAGGAAGTTAAAAGCAAGTACATGTACGAAAATGACCTTCAGAACCATGTGAATAAAGTGTGCATGGAAACGGCATCACGTGGTGCTGCATGTAGCGCAAGAGTCCGAAATCCCCTGTAACATTCTTATAGTTCAGATATTTATAATATACACGCATGTGCACAGATGGAGACCTCCAGTGGTGCTCAAACACCTGCCCTTTTTGCCCTGGGTGAGAAAAGTGCCCTTTGTGCATGTGGTTGCTCGGAGGTTAGTGTGTTGTGCTATCAATCTGAAGGTCGGGGGTCAAATCCCAGGTCTGCTGAAGTTACCAATGTAACTTCACACAACCCTTAACCCTCATTACTCCAGAGGGCTTGTGTTCTGACCCCAACCAACAAGGTGGAGAACATGTAAGTCAATTTGAAATCATCTTCTGTTACAGGCCAATTTTTTTCTTTATTTATCAATATAAAAAAAATAAAAACTGTCCTCAATTCTCACTGGAAGTTCTTTATATCTGATGAGAATTGATTTGAGGTTGTGTGAAAATGCACTGCGCAACAAGTTTTAAGTTGATTATTTGATATACCGTTTGGTTATTTTAAATATTTATGGCCTTGTGTTTGCCTGTTAATTATTTTTTATGCAATTTGATAATATATTTCATCAGATGTGTATTGATTGACGTAATGAATATAAATATATACCTTAAACTTTTTAAGGTTTTTGGGGGGAGTAGGTTTTTTTTTTGTTTGTTTGTTTTTAGGATTTTTTTTAGGTTTTTTTTGTTTTTAGGGTTTCATTTTTTTGTTTTTATTTTTTTATTTTTAGTGTTTTTCTTTTGTTTGTATTTAGTTTTTTTTGTTTGTAATTTTTTTTGTTTTTAAGGAGGATTTGTCTGTTTTTAGGTTTGTTTGTTTTTTTTTTTTTTTTTTTTTTTTTTAGAGGTTCTATTTTAATTTTAATAATTAATTTTATAACTCGAGCTCTTTTCCACAAACGCATCTGTTCACGCGTCTAATAATAAACATCATAATTAATGAAAAAGAAGGTCTTCATTTATATTAGAAAACAGCAGTTCTGCAAACCTTTCTAATTCAAAGCATCAGTGTCTCCTGGTGGCTGATACGATGCTGCTGAGGCAAATACAGCTCACAGTGACCTTTACTGTGTTGTCTCCCGGAGACCCTCTGCTCTGGACGGGGATTCTGCCTATAAGACTCGCTGATGTCTATCAAAATGCTCATATAACACGTGTCTATGTCAGGGACTCAATTAGCACAAATAAGAATGATAATGACTGTTCATTAGCCGTAATGAAAGGAGAGTTCATGCAGGATCACTGATGGTAGAACTTCATTTAATTACCCCCTGATTTTGTGTTGGAACGTGAAGTAGAGCTTTACATTCATAATGCTTTAAACAATCCTCATTAGGTTTGATTAATGCGTCTTGATCATGTTAGGATAGCATGTGTTAGATGTTGAATCAGTGTCTTTGAGGTTTGTTTTTCGGCTGTAGTCTGATTTTCATTAAGGTTCCTGGTGTTTTTGAAATGACCACGTTGTGACATCAGAATCATTTTTCTTTTTGAACAGGGCTTTTTACCGTCCTGACCCAAATTAAAACCCAATATACTAATAGTGCCTGATTAAAATGAAAATTCTGTTCTATTTAATGACTCTTAGGAACCTCTAAGCATTACAGTTAAGTGCAGATTCTTTGATGCTTGCTGTCCACTGTAGCCCACATGTGTCCTGCTAATTCAGAGAGAACCAAACCAAAATACCTCATCTCACATGTACCGTTACATACATTTATAAATTGCTGCTATATTTATATTTTATATTCTAAATTTACATCTATTGTATAATCCTTATATATATATATATATATATATATATATATATATATATATATATATATATATATATATATATATATATATATATATATATATTCTTAAATTTACATACTTGGAATTTTACATACTGTATATACATATATTTATATATATTATATTTATAGTTAAAATATTCTATATTATATTTATACCTGTAGTTGTGTATTATATATATATAATATATATATTCATAGTTGTATATTAGTATATTTCACACATCTATATACTGTATTTTTGTATTATTATATTTTTTTTTAATTCTCTTTAAAATTTTAATTTAAATGATAACTTTAAAATAACAGGGTAATCGGGATCCGTGACCCATCATTTCGTTCTTATCTCATGTACCACATGTGATATTAATGATAATAAAATTTTCTTGAATCTTGAATCTTGAACAATGCCGACGTCTGTTAGTTTACAACATGAAGCCAGTATCCATGTAGTGCAGCAAATTTACTCAAACTGTAGATTCATATGAAGGCAAACGATCATAGACATGGTACCAGCTATCGGCTTGTGGTTAAGAAACCTGGTGAAGGTCCCTGGATCGATTCCCGTTCAACCAAATACTATGACTGAAGTGCCCTTCAGCAAAGTACCCAATCCCAATTGCCCCCGGATGCCGTATACAAGGCTGCCCACCACTCTGGGCATGTGTGCTCACTTCACTCAGTGTGTGTATGGGTGTGTGTGTGTCACTGCATGGATGGGTTACATGTGGACGACACATTCCTCTGTGTGTAAGTACAGTAGGCTGTGAATGTAATTTGAGTAAGTAGTGCACTCAGCTACGGTTTATCTTCTAACTACTTCACTGCACACATCAGAACCTTTCACCAGGTGTGCACAGGCTTTCAAATTTCACAGTTTATTTTAATGTGTTTCACTCTGTTAGTCCGTCTTCGTCTTTATTATCATTTTAATAAATGTTTTTTATTGACACTTACAATTGAACCAATTTTACATTTACATTTGGTTATTTAGCAGATGCTTTTATCCAATGCGACTTACAAGTTAATCACAACATCCCTGCAGTAATGAGGCTTAAGGGCCTTGATCAAGGACCCACACTGGTAACATCAGTGGACCTGGGATTTGAACCCTCAACCTTCAGATTTGATAACCCAACGCCCTGCCCACTGAGCTACTGCTCCCTGTATTATCACTGTAACACTTTTTAATAATTTTAGCTTAATGTTTTTTATTGACGCTACAATTGAACCAATAGAAATAATTTGTAGAAGTCTGCAGACAATTATAAAGTTAAAATACATTATATGGACAGAATTATTACATATACTTCTTTCCTTCATATACTTCTTTCCTTCAAGTACTATAGCTGAAGTGCCCTTGGGCAAGGCACCTAACCCCATTACCCCCCTTATCCCTCTATCCCATATGTAATGCTTTTGTCCATTTAATTGATTGAAATATCATCATATCGGATAAGGACATGGGGCATAGGTTTGTGGTTAAGAAACCAGCCTTGGGACCTGAATGACCCCGGTTTGATTCCCGGTCCTGCCCTTGAGGCAAGGCACCTAACCCCAATTGCTCCCCGGACTCTGTATACAGAGCTGCCCATCGCTCCGGGTATGTCTGCTCACTTCATCAGTGTGTGTGTGTGTGTGTGTGTGTGTGTGTGTGTGTGTGTGTCATTGCATGGATTGGGTAAATTCCACTGTGTGTAAGTACAGTAGTTTAAATAGGTGACTTTGTTAAATTCAGTTGTTTTGATGAGACGAGTGCCACTGATTTCTGAAAATCAATCCTTTATTTGTGAATAGTTTGGGGAAGGCCCTTTTCTGTTCTAGCATTATTGTTCCCCAGTTAAATTAATTTTTATTTAATAAACATAATTTAATAACATTATTTGAACATTATTTAATAACATATTTGGAATGGGCAGCAAGATGGCTTAGTGGTTGGCATGTTCTCCTCTCAGTGCTAGGGATTCCTGGTTCGAATCCCAATCTGGATGGAGTTTCCATGTTCTTCTCGTGTCCACGTGGGTTTCCTCCGGGTTCTCCGGTTTCCTCCCACAGTCCAAAAACATGGATCAAGGTCAATTGAATTCTCCAAATTGCCCCATATAGAGTGTGTGTGTATGGGTGAGTAAGTGTGAAAATGTGCCAGTGATAGATTGGCGCCCTGTACTGGGTGTATCTGCCCAGCGCCCGAGACGTTCTCCCTCTGTTCTCCCCCCCCGTGACCCTAATAGAGGATAAAGCAGAAGTTAATGGATGGATGGATTAAACTAGAACAGAGATGGAGAGCTGTCTCACATGAAAGTGACATCACTCGGGCTCTTCTGGTTGACTGACCTAACGTTTTAAAGTGTGAATGTTTACCGTTTTGTTTTCTTTTTTAGTATAATTACGAGGGAAATGACATCAGCGATCTGCCAGTGGACCTCTCAGTGGTGTGGAACGGAAACTTCATCATCGACAATCCCTACAATATAAAAGGTGGGTTCCCAGAAGTGCTCGCTCAAGCAGGAGTGCACATCAGCAGAACACACCTGGATGCACGCCACGACCGGCAACAGCCGCTGCACACACCAACAGAGGACTAACACACACAAGAACACAGATGTTCTACAGGAAACTCCACCCAGATTGGGATTCAAACCCCGCTCCCAGGTGAACATGCTTACCACTAAGCCACCAAACTGACGGCTTCGTTGGTCAATGGGAGTTATTTATAGAGACATCAGTCCTCTGTATCAGCAAGCACCCAAATGGAACACACGGGGCAATCTGTTCAGCCATGTTTGCCCCATTCGATGTGGGATCAGTAGCTCTGGGCGTCGTTTCTACCGATTTGACCGTTATGCGTTATGAACACATTCAGCCGCTTTGACATCGGCTCGATCAAAGCGCCCGCCTCACGATGCACCGGACGAGGTGGAGAAGCCATTTTTGCCCGGTGCTGGGGCTGGAGTCGAGGCCGGAGCATCTGTTGCCGTTGGTAACAGTTGGTGTCTGCGCCCGGCTGCGGTGGCAGGTCATTGTTGCAGTCCGGTCTGCCGCTGGTTCTTCCCGCTGAGGCGCCGGTCATTTGTGAACATTCTCGCCCGGCCTCCTCGCTCAGCCTCCCCGCCCGATCTCCTCGCCCGGCATCTCTCTCCTCTCTCCTTTCCTGTCTCCTCTCCCCTCACTCCTTTTTCCTGACTCCTCTCTTGTCTCTACTCACTGCTCTCTCCTCACTGCTCTCTCGTCTCTCCTCATTCCTCACTTTTCACCCCTCTCTATCTCACTCTCCTCTCTATGGCTCAGTTTCTACTTTCTTCTCCTTTTGCTTTAGGTTTATTTCTCCTCTTTCATTGTAAATCCCCGTCTGATGTTTGCTTTTTCATTTTGTCTCCAGAGCACGTTTCACTTTCAGTCTGTCACATGCTTTTTTTTTTTCTAATCCTCTTTCTTTTTAAAGTCTCTGCGTGTGTTTTCTTTTCATTTCGTCTTTTCCGCGCTCTTACAGTTTTCAGTCGTATGTTTTTTCCACTCCTCTCGTTTTGATCTCCACCTTTTCGTCCCGTTTCTGAACCTGATCTTTAGTTTTATCTCTGGTTATCATTCTCTCGTCGTCTTTCCTCTACTTTCATCACCTCCCTTCCTGCCCGTCTCTCCTCCTCGAGTCTGGAAGGTGACGAGCTCTCTGCTCCATCGAGCCTTTTGGAGGTGTAATTAAGCTCAGGATGACGCTCTTCTCAAGTTCCAACGCTTCTCGCACATTTCATATTCTCTTAACCCATCGATTTGCATCTCATGCTTTCATGCACACTCAGTCAACACTTCATTTCCATAGGTGCGTTTCCGAGGTGAGGAACACAGAAGATGTTCACTGAGCGTTGGGACACTTCCGCGGCGTGCTGGTATTTTAAGGACTGTGCAAATGAAGTGACTGATTCCTAATCCTAGATTTTATTATTTTTTTTCCCTCCTTCCCGTCACAGCTGTCACCGGAAACCGGGCCACGGCAGGGAGGCACTAAACTCACCATCATCGGCGAGAACCTGGGCCTCCACTTCCGTGACATCCAAAGTGGCGTGCGCATCGGAAAAGTGGCCTGTCAGCCCATCGAGGAGGAATACATCAGCGCTGAACAGTGAGTTTGCTCCGGTTCACCATCTTTTATTTATGTCTCTTTTTCACCTCGACTTCTCTGGCGCATCCTCAGGTTACACTGACAGTCCGTCAGGCGAGGAGACGGAGTTCACACTCTCACACAGACACACTCTCACACAGACACACTCTCACACAGACACACTCTCACACAGACACACTCTCACACAGACACACTCTCTGTAACACCGTATCACAGAGCAAACGTGGAGGAGTAACAGCAGCATCTCATGATGTTACATGAACACTGGAGATCTGGGGAATTCACCGGCACAGAACCAAATTAGCCATTTAATCGTTACATTTAACGACTTTCCGACCCTCTAGAGCAGGGGGTGCCCAATCGTGTACAGGTGTACGTCAATCGTGATGGACCGGTCGATGGCGCAGGGGTGTCAGGTAGATCGTGATGGAGGTTTTGATGGACGCTTTTTTACCTTCCAATATTTTACCTTTTTTACTTTTACCTTCTAATTAATCCTCTACTAGGGTCTTGTGCCCGTTTCGGGCGCTGGGTAGATACACTCAGGACAGGGCACCAATCTATCGCCGGGCACACACTCACAGACATGCTCTATATGGGACAACTTAGAGCACCTGATTTACCTTGAATCCATGTTTTTGGACTGTGGGAGGAAACCAGAGAACTCTGAGAAAACTGGACTCAGGGAGAACATGGAAACCCAGATTGGGATTCGATCCGGGAATCCCCAGTGCGCTGAGAGGAGAACATGCTAAACCACTAAGACGGTGTTCCACCCAAGAGCTTAATATTATATAGAAAGAAACTCGGCAGCATGGTGGCTTAGTGGTTTGCATGTTTGCCTCTCATTGCTAGGGACTCGGGTTCGAATCCCAATCTGGGTGGAGTTTTCATGTTCCCTCCGGTTTCCTCCCATAGTCCCAAAACATGGATAAATTGAATGGTCCAAATTGCCCCATATAGAGTGTGTGTGCCCTGTGATAGATTGATGCCCTGTCCTGGATGTATCTGCCCAGCGCCCGAAACGTTCTCCCCTGGATGGGCATGGTGAACCCCCCCCCCCGTGACCCTAATAGAGGATTAAGCTGAAGATAATGGATGGATGAATAAAACGGAGCTCATTTAAAGAGAGCTCATGAGTGTTGCAGAGTCCAGTTTGGAGAGAGCTGGTCGAACAGCCCGAAATACCCACTGATTAGCATTTTAATAGAACAAGCCCCTAATGTTGGTCTCTGTAACGTTATACTGTTTATATTTTTGCATTAACCTTAAGCACTGGTATTACATTGCAGTTCAACCATTAAATGTCACGAACCATTAACAGGAATTAAAAAGTCATTTCTGTTTATTTTCACATGCTGTTTACTCTTCAGCTCTCACCCTGCCGCAAATAATTCACTTTGCTTTTTAATCAGGTGAAATGTCCCGCTAACCTGAAACTCACACCCACTGGATATTTTAGCAGGTTCTCCAAAGTATCATTATTTATTAATTATAAATTATTTTTATAGATTTAGGGCAGCATTGTAGCTTAGTAGTTAGCATGTTCTCCTCTCAATGTTAGGGATTCAGGTTTGAATCCCAGTCTGGGTGGAGTTTCCATGTCCTCCCCGTGTCTGTGTGGGATTCCTTCAGGTTCTCCGGTTTCCTCCCACAGTCCAAAAACATGGATCAAGGTCAATTAAATTCTCCAAATTGGCCCATATACCATGTGCTTTTGGGGGGCACGGTGGCTTAGTGGTTAGCATGTTCTCCTCTCAGCACTAGGGATTCCAGGTTCGAATCCCAATCTGGGTGGGGTCTCCCCATCTGGGTCTCCCCATGTCCATGTGGGTTTCCATCCGGGTTCTTTGGTTTCTTCCCACAGTCCAAAAAATGGATCAAGGTTAATTGAATTCTCCAAATTGCCCCATATAGAGAGTGTTTGTGTGAGTGAATGTGTCCAGTGATGGATTGGCGCCCTGTCCTGGGTGTATCTGCCCGGCGCCCGAAACGTTCTCCCCTGGATGGGCATGGGGGATCCCCCCCCACCCCCCGTGACCCTAATAGAGGATGAAGTGGAAGATAATGAGAGATGTTTGGAAGGTGTTACCCCTTCCAAACTGATCAGGTTGATTTGGTGGACAATTTCAAGTTTTAATTATTATTAAATGATAAAATTTTCCTTTTTTTTTTTTATTTCTTTCTAATTGCTAAATACCTTTTTCACCTTTTTTCTACTGTAACTTGTTGCTGAGAATGTGAATTACCCCATTGTGGGATGTTTACATTACATTACAAGGACCCACATTGGTACCTTCACTGGACCTGGTATTTGAACCGCCAACCTTCAGACTGATAGCCCCACACCCTAACCACTGAGCTACCACACCCAAATAAAGGTCCATCTTAAATCAGCAGCCCATTATTTCTTATTCTTAATCGCTGGGTTAGAATCCAAAACATTCCTGAGATGAAACTAACGAACGAAGTCTAAAACGATCAAATAAAACATAACAAAAAAACAAAACATAAAACATAAACGTCATTTATGCTTAAAACTTGGTTTCCATGGTAATTATAGTCCAGCCTCCTCGTCCCTGCACGACTTCCTCATGTAGAAGCATGAATGTCGTCACGTCAGTGTCGGTTGGGCTCTTCCACCCGTCTCTGCAGTGTTAAGTGCGGTCAGCACGTTGTAAACGACTTGAACTGCTCCATTGAATAATGGCTGGTATTGAAGGCTTGGTAATGTTTAGCATTAGGCCATTGTAATGGCGGTGTAATATCGGGAGCTAATGCCGGAGAGATAACTGCACTTTGATAACTCGCTCACTCCGAGGCAGATTTGCTGTGACGGGCGTTTAACCTTGGCTGGAGTAGCTGATTACGGCCCGCTATTAAGATGAACAGGTTTAATTGAAAGTGATTTGTCGTTGCAGGATCAGGCAAGGTGAATGGCCTCGTCCTCTCCCTCCCTCCCTCACTCTGTCCGTCTCCCGCTCTCGCTCGCCCGCCCCGCTGTGGGTGGAAGGGAGGGAGAGGTTCTTGTTAATGTCAAGGGTCGCTGCGAGTTCATTTCGTCAGATTCTCCACCATCTTCATGTTTGGACACTTTTTGTGATCTGTAAAGTTTTTTTGTTCGGTTTTCCGTTGAGCGAATGAGACCGGCGCGAGACGTCGTGAGCCAATGGAGAGCCGAACGTGTTTCTCTCGTCTCCGAGCAAATCTGTCATCATCTCGCCGGTCTTTAATCGCCGTGGGGGTGCGGTTGCCGTGGCAGCAGTTGTATTGGAACTCGGAGACATGCGTTTCTGTGGGCACGGTGCCACGGCGCCACGGCCACCTGCGGGGGAGGGGATGTAGGCAGGGGAGTTGATAACCCTCTACAGGAGGAGGAGACGCCTCTGGGCATGATGGGAAAGGCGGACGTATATCATTAATCACCGAGACGCACGTGCACACACACACACACACACACACACACTCCACCTAGCTAATTAACCCAGCAGTGAGAGTACATGCAGAAGGTCCCCCTCAGCGTGTGTGTGTGTGTGTGTGTGTGTGTGTGTGTGTGTGTGTGTGTGTGTGTGTGTGTGTGTGCTGATGCCCTCAGGTACTGTACCAGCTTGGCTTTGCTCTCCTCAATGTCCCGTCTTGCTCCTCTATCACTTCTGAAATGGGTTTTCATTAGAGCAGTCGGGGGCCGGAGGCTGGTTCCACCACTCGCACAATGCTCCCTCTCTCTCTCTCTCTCTCTCTCTCTCTCTCTCTCTCTCTCTCTCTCTCTCTCTCTCTCTCTCATCCAGCCTTCATCCATCCATCTCTCTCTTCCCCTCTGCTTTCAGCACAATGATAATCTTGTCAGGAGAATGACGGAGGAAAGTGCTTACTCATGATTTGGCTGAATTGAAACAATTTCTAATTCCCGCTGTTAATGAAAACATGACGGAGTCGCAGCCGCCGAAGCTTTTGGAAGCTGACGCCGTTTGGAATCTGCAAGCAAATGCATTTCATTATATTTTGATTCTGCACCTTCAGCCACACCACACAACAAAACATCCATCCATTATCTTCAGCTTTATCCTCTATTAGGGTCGAGGGGGGGTTCCCCATACCCAGCTAGGGGACCTGGCAGATACACCCAGGACATTCAATTCAATTGACCTTGATCCATGTTTTTGGACTGTGGGAGGAAACCGGAGAACCCGGAGGAAACCCACACCGACACAGGGAGAACATAGAAACTCCACCCAGATGGGGATTCGAACCGGGAATCCCTAGAGCTGAGAGGCGAACGTGCTAACCACTAAGCCACTGGAGTACAAGCAACTATACTATAACTAAACTATATAGGGGCAATTTAGGACAGCCAATTCGCCTTGAATCCATTTTTTTGGATTGTGTGAGGCAACTAGAGAACCTGGAGGAAACCCACACGGTCACGGGGAGAATATGGAAACTCCACCCAGATTTGAATTTGAACCTGGATCTTCAGGGCTGAGAGGAGAACATGCTAAGATCTATGCCCTTATGCCACTCTGTAATTAACTTTGGGGTTAGCATTACCGGTACCCAGGGAAGCAGGCTTAGGAACACCTTTAATGTTCCTAACGTTACGAGACGTTGGTCTAACCACAGTGCTTTAGAACCTGCAGCCGGCTGAACACATGAAGCTGTAAATGCAGATGCGTAATGGCAGATTTATCCACCTTTAATTAAAATACAGAGCAGCACGGAGGCTTAGTGGTTAGCATGTTCGCCTCTCAGCACTTTTTACATGTTCTCCCCGTGTCCACATGGGTTTCCTCCGGGTTCTCAAGGATCAAGGTCAATTGAGTTCTCCAAATTGCCCCATATAGAGTGTGTCTGTGTGAGTGAGTGTGTGTCCAGTGATAGATTGGTGTCCTGTCCTGGGTGTATCTGCCCAGCGCCCGAAACGTTCTCCCCTGGATGGACATGGGGAACCCCCCCCCCGACCTTAATAGAGGATAAAGCAGAAGATAATGGATGTATAATTAAAATACAGAGGGGACTCTCGTCTTTGTTTTTAATGTTCTGTCTTTAATGCACTATTTGCAGACCTCCAGGTTCATGACGAACTGCAGTGTAACTGTACTAACAGAACTAACTGTATCTCTCTTCTTTCTCAGGATTGTGTGTCGCTTGGCGGATGCTACCGGCTATCGGGTGCAGGAAGCCCAGGTGGAGGTGTGTGTGAGGGACTGTCAGCCCGAGTACAGAGCCATCTCTCCTAAAGCTTTCACCTTTGTGGTGAGTGTCACTCACACCCCTGTTCACAAATCCCAAACCCAATTAACACTGATATTAATATTGAATGACTGGAACATTATAATAACGATGATGATGATGATCATTAAACAGCAGCAGGCAGAACAACAATTCTAACAAACTAATGCAAAATATACTTTAATGCTATTGTGTTCGTTACAATCATTTAATTATCATTTATTTTAGACTTCCAGGACCTTTAACCTAAAATAAAAATATTTACTGTCACATGTTTAATCTGGCATCTCAGTGGTTTAGCATGTTCTCCTCTCAGCGCTGGGGATTCCCAGTTTGAATCCCCATCTGGGTGGAGTTTCCATGTTCTCCCCGTGTCCGCATGGGTTTCCACAGTCCAAAAACATGAATCAAGGTCAATTGAATTCTCCAAATTGCCCCATATAGAGTGTGTTTGTGTGAGTGTGTAATTGACGCCCTGTCCTGGATGTATCTGCCCAGTGCCCGAAACGTTCTCCTCTGGATGGACATGGGCTTAACAGACAAACTAGTTTTCTTTTAAATCCAGCCATCTATTATATTCTGTTAAATCCTAAGCTAGGATCGGGGGGGAGGGGGGGTTCCCCATGCCCATTCAGGGGAGAACGTTTCGGGTGCTGGGCAGATACACCCAGGACAGGGCGCCAATCTATCACTGGACACACACTCACTCACATGTACACACACACTATGTAGAGACAATTTCATTATTTATTCATTCATCTTTCACTTAATCCTTTACCAGGGTTGTGGAGGGGGGGTCAAGGGGTATGGTTATCCAGGGAAAAAGGTTCTGGCTTGGCAGATACACCCAGGACAGGGCACCAAGCTATCACCGGGCACACACACACACTCTATAGGGGCAATTTTGACTCATTAAATTTACCTTGAGGCCATGATTTTGGACTGTGGGAGGAAACCGGAGAACCTGGAGGAAATGGATATTCCAATACATTTTCTTTTATTGTTTTTCCTTAAAGAATTATCTTATTAACTATTAAATTATTTCGTATTAACTTTAGATAAATAACAAACATAAGAAACCGTGGAGAACATTAGAAACATTAACTTTATGGTAAAGTTAGTTATTGTGGAATAATGGTGAAGTATTTTCAGACAATAATCGTATCATTAAAGTCTGTAGTCGTCTCATCTCTACTGTCAACAGAAAGACACAAATGTAGGTTTCTGCTGTTGGATGACATTTCGCTTGCTGTCAGCGTCAGTATTGGTCGGCTGGTGATGTTCAGCCAGGAAATCGCCGCGGCTTTAATACAAAATTAGTTAAAGTGACAACACCGAATGTGAAATTGGATTTGCTCCACCGTGACCACGGAGCACTGATACTGAGCCTTAAAAGGCCACGCCGCTTAAACCACTGCTTCTGATAAAACAAACTCGTGCTTCATCTTATTCGGCTGATTATATAACAACCTTTGTTAGTTCATTTCCCGATTGTTAATGTGGCGGCGTATCATAGAGCATTTATCTTGTTCTCCTCGTGTTGCTTTTAATTAAAACATGTCCGTCTGCCGCAGTCTATAAATAATTCCTTTCTGCTTAATGAATTTGGGGTTTAATTGCTACATCAGTGTAAGTCTATACTGTTAAGGAAGTGACAAATAGTCACATAATATAATGTATAGGAGAAATTGAGAACAATAAGGCAATCTCAGCTGTAGGCTACAGGCGGCTTCGTGCGACATCCATCTTCTTTATTGTTGTTGCTTGCAGGGCGCTCAGGCCCGGCCCGACAGCTAATAAAAAATTTAAATCAATGTTGCTCCTGATGTATAAAATCAGGAAGGAATCGGGCAGGTCAGTCCTGCCGGCGTCAGGATGGAGGCGCTGCCTGCTCAAGTTTAAGTTCAAGTCATTTATTTATAGAGAGCTTTTTATTATAGTACATTGTCACAAAGCAGCTTTACAGAGTTATAAACCTTTAAACTCCCAAAGAGCAAGCTGAAGAGACAGTGGCAAGAAAAAACTCCCTGTTATGTTGTTCTCTTAAGGAAGAAACCTTGTGAGGACCAAGACTCAGTGGGGGACTCATCCTCCTTGAGTGTCCAGGCAGCATCAATAGTGTAGGACACTAATGTACAGATTGTGTGATGATCATGTGACCTGGATTTAAAAATTAATAACTATAAGTCCATTGAGGACGTCCTGCAGGACTGACAGTCCAATAAGAATCCAGGTTCCATTCAGTAATCGTCGTAGCTGCAGTGCTTCAGCAGAACCATGGATGAAGAGCTGACAACACCTCCAGGAAATTAACAATACCTCAAAAGAAACACAAGAAACACAGTTAGAGCAAATAAAACAGCATTTAAGTTATAAGCAGAGTTTGCGTGACACAGTGCAGCATGCGACTCTGGCATCACTGACTGAAGGGGCAGATACTGCAGGGTACTTAGTTGAGGGGGCTCCCTGAAACAGCATCATTTCAGTGCCACACCATCTGCTAATAATGAGCTGGTGAAGAGTGAAGGTGAGCTGCCAGCACAGACCGATCCCAGATCAGCAACCCAACACTGCCAAGCCTGAGATCTACACCTTTATCTACAGAGAATAAATTAAATGCAAAATGAAGCACGTGTGTTTTTAATCTACCTTTAAAGGTTAATAGTGATTCTGAGTTGTGAACAGTAACTGGAAGGCTGTTCCAAAGTTGAGGAACCTTGTGGGAGCTAAAAGTAAACCAACACCTTCAGATCTGAGCTCGTGTGTTGGCTTATACTGTTGAATCAGCTCAGTGGGATACCGAGGAGCCTGATTATGTAGAATTTGATATGTTATCAATAAAGTTTTGTACTTAACTGGTAGCCAGAGTAGTGTAGGTTTGATAACACGGGACTGATGTAATCAAGACTGCCGAAGGTTTCGGAATCCAGTTGGAGTTGTGTGTTGTGCTTTTTGAACAAATACGAATCCGTTTCAAAAATCAATGCCCTTTATTATTTGGTGAAAAGGTAGTGAAGGCTGTAACCCAGGGGTGTCCACGCTTCGCTTTATTCTGAGAAGGCATGACTATCATAATAACCCAGGGTGCTTTAATCAGCGCAAAACAACTATGCATTTATTATTCAGTGAGCGAACACAATTCAAGAAATCCAACTTTTCGGAACATCTTAGGATTCAGCAGCATCCAACTAGGAACTGAAGTCTTCTGATCACCAGCACGCTGCCGTGACAGAGCCGCGCTCGAGTCGAGAGCTCCACTGCCCCGGGCATGGAGCTATAGAGTGCGTCTGATGGGAGGGAGTCTGGATTGAGGTTTAGCTTTCTTCTGCTGTAATAGTGACCTCTGCTTGATTTAAGGTGCAGGTGAAGCGAGTTCCAGCCTCATCCTGTTGCTGCAAAGCCACGCTTGTGGTTCAGTATAACAGAACAGCCTTCAAAACTTCTACTTTTTTAGAGTGAAGCACTTATCCATCCATTATCTTCAGCTTTATCCCCATGTCCATCCAGGGGACAACGTTTCGGGTGCTGGGTAGATACACCTAGGACACACACACACTCTATATGGGGCAATTTAGAGAATGAACTTGACCTTGATCCATGTTTTTTGGACTGTGGGAGGAAACCGGAGAACCCGGAGGAAACCTATGGATTCCCAGTTCAAATCCCAAACTGGGTGGAGTTTCCATGTTCTCCACGTGTCTGCGTGGGTTTCCTCTGGGTTCTCCGGTTTCCTCCCACAGTCCAAAAACATGGATCAAAGTCAATTGAATTCTCTAAATTGCCCCATATAGCGTATATGTGTGTGTATCCAGCGATAGATTAGCGTCCTGTCCTGGGTGTATCTGCCCAGCGCCCGAAACATTCTCCCCTGGATGGACATTGGGAACCCCCCCCCCCCCACGACCCTACTAGAGGATAAAGCAGAAAATAATGGATGAATGGATAGTATGTTCATCATCAGCCTCTCTCTCTCTCACTCTCTCTCTCTCTCTCTCTCTCTCTCTCTCTCTCTCTCTCTCTCTTACTTAATTCGATCTCAGTTTTCAAATTAAAAGCTTTTTTTGACAAACGTTACAGTCGTATTTCTCAAAGTTGGAATACAAAACAAAAACAATTACAAAAATGTATGAGATTTAAAAACAATAACCATATAGAATAGTAATAATATCTCTCTGTCTCTCTCTCTCGCTCGCTCTGCAGTCGCCCTTCTTCACGCGGGTGGTTCCAGCCCGCGGGCCTCTATCTGGTGGGACGAGGATCACCATTCATGGAAGCTACCTGAACGCCGGCAGTGCAGTTGCCGTCAAGATCGGTCTGAATGCGTGTCGTTTTGAGAGGTAACGTACACTGTGTGTCTCTGTGTTACACTGTGTGTCTCTGTGTGTGTTACACTGTGTGTCTGTGTGTTACACTGTGTCTGTGTGTTACACCGTGTGTCTGTGTGTTACACCGTGTGTCTCTGTGTGTTACACTGTGTGTCTCTGTGTTACACTGTGTGTCTCTGTGTTACACCGTGTGTCTCTGTGTTACACTGTGTGTCTCTGTGTGTTACACTGTGTGTCTCTGTGTTACACTGTGTGTCTGTGTGTTACACTGTGTGTCTGTGCGTTACACTGTGTGTCTCTGTGTGTTACACTGTGTGTCTCTGTGTTACACTGTGTGTCTCTGTGTTACACTGTGTGTCTCTGTGTTACACTGTGTGTCTCTGTGTTACACTGTGTGTCTGTGCGTTACACTGTGTGTCTCTGTGTGTTACACTGTGTGTCTCTGTGTGTTACACTGTGTGTCTCTGTGTGTTACACTGTGTGTCTCTGTGTTACACTGTGTGTCTCTGTGTTACACTGTGTGTCTCTGTGTGTTACACTGTGTGTCTGTGTGTCTGTGTGTTACACTGTGTGTCTTTGTGTTACACTGTGTGTCTCTGTGTTACACTGTGTGTCTCTGTGTTACACCGTGTGTCTGTGTGTGTTACACTGTGTGTCTCTGTGTTACACTGTGTGTCTCTGTGTGTTACACTGTGTGTCTCTGTGTTACACTGTGTGTCTCTGTGTTACACTGTGTGTCTCTGTGTGTTACACTGTGTGTCTCTGTGTTACACTGTGTCTCTCTGTGTTACACTGTGTGTCTCTGTGTTACACCGTGTCTCTGTGTTACACCGTGTGTCTGTGTGTTACACTGTGTGTCTGTGTGTGTTACACCGTGTGTCTGTGTGTGTTACACCGTGTGTCTGTGTGTGTTACACCGTGTGTCTGTGTGTTACACTGTGTGTCTCTGTGTTACACTGTGTGTCTCTGTGTTACACTGTGTGTCTCTGTGTTACACTGTGTGTCTCTGTGTTACACTGTGTGTCTGTGTGTTACACTGTGTGTCTCTGTGTTACACTGTGTGTCTCTGTGTTACACTGTGTGTCTCTGTGTTACACTGTGTGTCTCTGTGTGTGTTACACCGTGTGTCTGTGTGTGTTACACCGTGTGTCTCTGTGTGTTACACCGTGTGTCTGTGTGTTACACCGTGTGTCTCTGTGTGTTACACTGTGTGTCTGTGTGTTACACTGTGTGTCTCTGTGTTACACTGTGTGTCTCTGTGTTACACTGTGTGTCTCTGTGTTACACTGTGTGTCTCTGTGTTACACTGTGTGTCTGTGTGTTACACTGTGTGTCTCTGTGTGTGTTACAATGTGTGTCTGTGTGTGTGTTACAATGTGTGTCTGTGTGTTACACTGTGTGTCTGTGTGTTACACTGTGTGTCTGTGTGTTACACTGTGTGTCTGTGTGTTACACTGTGTGTCTCTGTGCGTTACACTGTGTGTATCTGTGTTACACTGTGTGTATCTGTGTTACACTGTGTGTCTGTGTGTTACACTGTGTGTCTTTGTGTTACACTGTGTGTTACACTGTGTGTCTGTGTGTTACACTGTGTGTCTGTGTGTTACACTGTGTGTCTCTGTGTTACACTGCGTGTCTCTGTGTTACACTGTGTGTCTCTGTGTTACACTGTGTGTCTCTGTGTTACACTGTGTGTCTCTGTGTGTTACACTGTGTGTCTGTGTGTTACACTGTGTGTCTGTGTGTTACACTGTGTGTCTCTGTGTTACACTGCGTGTCTCTGTGTTACACTGTGTTTCTCTGTGTTACACTGAGTGTCTCTGTGTTACACTGTGTGTCTGTGTTACACTGTGTGTCTGTGTGTTACACTGTGTCTGTGTGTTACACTGTGTGTCTGTGTGTTACACTGTGTGTCTCTGTGTTACACTGTGTTTCTCTGTGTGTTACACTCTGTGTCTCTGTGTTACACCGTGTGTCTCTGTGCAGTGTCTCTGTGCGTTACACTGTGTGTCTCTGTGCGTTACACTGTGTGTCTCTGTGCGTTACACTGTGTGTCTCTGTGCGTTACACTGTGTGTCTCTGTGCGTTACACTGTGTGTCTCTGTGCGGTGTCTCTGTGTGTTACACATCGACATTGTAAACATTTATTAGAATCTGGAGCCTCCCAAGACTTTGTGCTATTAATTTTGGTACAGAAAAACCTGACGGGAATGACTTCCACAGTGTGTGTGTGTGTGTGTGTGTGTCTTTGGTCTTGATGAGAGTGCGGCGTTACTTGCCACTTCTCACTGGGGCATGCTGGGAGTTTCAGAGGAAATGAGCGAACGCTGCTTATTCCCTCTAATGCCTTGGCTCTCATCAGCATCAGCAGCACTCCTCCAGACAAAAGCTCCACTTCAGAATGTTTAGCATCTGGCATTTAATGTGAGCGAGGTGATGTGGAAGGAGCTTAAACCCATTTCTCATGGTGGCAGTGCACACACACACACACACACACACACACACACACACACTACCCACCTGCCCACGTTTTGTCTGACACATGTAAGAAGCGACAGGCATGCAAGCGGATTTTAAAAAAGCATGGAGGGCGGCTAGATTTAAACCTGCTGTGTGTGTGTGTGTGTGTGTGTGTGTGTGTGTGTGTGTGTGTGTGTGTGTGTGTGTGTGTGAGAGAGACTAAAGAATGGCTTTTTATGTACCTTCATATCTGGGTTTGCCCACCATCTGAGTTCCCAGCGCCCGACTCCAGCAACGTGCGGCAAGGACCAGAGCCTTTCGCCTACACACACTTCATAGTGCCGCGCCGCCGCTTTATTCCGAATGAGCCGAGTGCTCTTCAGAGTGTGTGTGTGTGTGTGTGTGTGTGTGTGTGTGAAGAGCTTTTTGTTTAAGCAGCCATTCATTGGCTTATCTAAGGCCTGCAACATCTTCATGTCATTTCCTTTTCCTATCTCGCGTTTTCACTCTCGTCTGCTTCTTTACACCTCTCGCCATCCTTTTCCGCGCTCTCTCTCTTCCCCCCCCCTCCCCCCTCCCTCCCTCTCAGCGCTTCTGACAACAGCCTTGTCAAAATATGTACAGAACTCTGTGGGTTTCTCAGCTGCATGTTGTGAAACCGGTTGCCAGGGCAACACGGCGAGAGGATCAGTATAAGAATTCCATGCACACACCCTCACACACTGAGCCACACTCGCTCTTCATCCGAATCAGGACGATGAGCAAAGTGGCTCGCTTTTGTTTTATTCTTTCCTCATTATGCAGCTTATTAATTTTGCCCTGGATGTCCCCCCCCCCCACACACACACACACACAAATTCAACACTCCTTGCACCGACTGCACAACACAGTGAACTCAGACATTGTTTCAAGCCTGTTTTCGGAGCGTGCTGAAATATGGATGTGTGTCTGTGTGTGCTGCAGGCGTAGCTCAAAGGAAATCGTATGCGTGACTCCGGCCGGCTCCGTGACCGGAGGCGCGCCGGTGATGGTGGACATTAACGCGGCCGAGCTCAGGAACCCCGAGGTGAAGTTCAACTACACCGATGACCCCACCATTCTGAAGATCGAACCCAACTGGAGCATCGCCAGGTATGTGGTGAAGGCCAGGTAAATAAACGGAGGGTCGGCCCAAGGAGAAGGCTGCAGGCGCCGGGGCGAATGCGAGAATGCTGGAATGACCGAGTGTGTTAGAGTCTATTGAGTGACGGTCGGCCCTGGCGACCCTAAATCCAGATTGTACATTAGAACCTGTGTCATTTAGGAGGACACAATCACAGACAAGATCACATGACACGTTCTCCACCGTTCCGCTCCAGTGTACCTTCATCTCAGAAGATGATGCATTTAAATTTAATTGGCTGGAATAGAATCCCGATTGATCTCATGTTTATCTTCAGTCATTTGCACTCATTAGAATAACAAGTCGCTCTGGTCTACGGTGCAAATTTTGGAAATTGGAATCCCTGCCGTATATTACAGAGCCAAGCGAACAGCCCATAATGCAACCCTTATGTCTGATGTGAGACATCTACACATTATATACACAAACACTCATGGAGGAGCAGGTGCTCCATTTATTTGGAGTTGTTATCCCCTTCCATCTGCAGCTTCCTCGACTCTGGGGAGCTTTTGTCTATGGAGGATTTTCACCCATTCATCCAAAAGATCAACCAGAAGGTGTGTGTGTGTGTGGGGGGGGGTTCTCATCCTCATGCCCATCCAGGGGAGAACATTTCAGGCACTGGGCAGATACTCCCATGACATGGTGCCAATCCATTGCTGTGCACACACACACACACAATATAGAGAAGCAATTTAGATCAGCCAATTCACCTGAGAACCCACAGGAACCCCACACGGACACGGGGAGAACATGGAAACTCCACCCGTGCCAACAGCCAATAACCGTTCCTCCTGTTCCCAAAAAAAGTTATCTCATTTTTTTAGCTTCCACTTTATCCTATACTATGGGTGCGGGGGGTTCCACATGCCCATCCAGCGGAGAACGTTTCGGGCGCTGGGCAGATACACCCAGGACAGGGTGCCAATCTATCACTGGACAAACACTCACTCACACAAACACACTCTATATGGGGCAATTTGGAGAATGCAATTGACCTTGATCCATGTTTTTGGACTGTGGGAGGAAACTGGAGAACCCAGAGGAAACCCATGTGGACATGGGGAGAACATGGAAACTCCACCCAGATTGGGATTCGAACCGGGAATATATGGGGCAATTTAGAGCAGCTTACCTTGAATCCATGTTTTTGGACTATGGGAGAAAACCAGAGAACCTGGAGAAAACCCATGCAGTTATGAGTGGAACCTTGATCTCCAGCGCTGAGAGGTGAACATGCTAACCACTCAGCACACACTAATTCACACAAACACACAGATAGAAGCAATCTAGAACAGTTTAACTTGAACCCATGTCTTTGGACTGTGGGAGGAAACTGGAGAACCCGGAGAAACCCACACAGACAACCTGTATCCCCAGCGCTGAGAGGAGAACATGCTAAGCACAAAGCCACCGTGCCACACGTTCTTGAAAAAATCCCGGGAGGAGAGTCTATCACTGGGCACACACACACACACACACACACACACACACTATGTAGGCACAATTAAGAGCAGTTTATCTTGAATCCATAATTTTGGACTGTGGAAGGAAACCAGAGAACCCAGAGAACCCCATGCAGACAACAGGGAGAACATGGAAACTCCACCCAAATCGGGATTGGAACCTGTGCCGCCCTAGGCGTTAAAATTTCAAAACAGACATTAAATACACAAATTACAATCCAGTAAACTAGTAATCATCAGTGATCTGCAGTAAAACCAGATGATCATGGAATTTCAAGCTGTCTGTGGTTGCAGAGTGTATAAGCATGTTATTCACCGTCAGGCAAGCCGCTGATCAATATGATCGCTTTTAGCTAATTAAACGGAACGCCGGTTCTGCCTTTGTTGACCCAAGGACATCTGTCAGTCAGCAGAACCCTGACAGAGACGTATAGCCATATGCCTGATTCAGTCGCAGTACTAAAGAACTAAAGGCATGTGGGTGGTTTGGAGGAGTATAAGCAGCTTGATGTGTGTGTGTGTGTGTGTGTGTGTGTGTGTGTGTGTGTGTGTGTGTGTGTGTGTGTGTGTGTGTGTGTATGATGTGTGAGTGAGTGATGGTTGAATACATAACCTTCACTTCAGTTAAGCTCTTTCATTACAGCTTCATGGTCATTTCGAACACCCACTGTGCGTCTGCGCCGCTCTCTCCGTCTCCACACTCTCCATTGTGCGATGTGCGAGTGCTTAAGAGAGAGAGCGAGGATAGATAGCCGTGTCTCCGGAGATCACGCCGGCATCAGAGTCAAGAGGGGGGGAATATGGCCGCCAGTGGGGGCGTACTCCACAACAACATACCCCGTCCCCACACGGAGCCGCGGCGATGGGGACGTGGTGTGAAGGTGTGAACCAGCCAGAGAGATGCGAATGCCAATGCGAATGCGCTCGCCTGAGGGACCCTTGTATTTGCTGTTGCTATGAGCCCACTGGAGCTTTGCGTGATTGACAGGCTTGCAATAAGTTTGGACCCCTTGTTATTGGGGGCTACCTGCCTTCCCCGCCGACTCGAACATCTGTAATGTCACGGCGTGATGGCACGGCGTAGCACGGCACGGCTGACCTCCTTTCAGGCCGCGCCGCCATCCCTCAGCGTGTACACCTTTCTAATTACATTACTTATCAGTGACGAACCACAATGAGGTTTCATACAGACGCAATGCTGAAATTGCTCATTGGAGAATAGAAAGGACGGAATAAGGCAAAGGACTATATTTACTCTTCTAATTACCTCCTCGTTACGTGTGTGTAAAGATCAGTAATTGCCAAATCGCTGCTTAATCACAATTAATACATATCCATGGGCTAATTACCTCATTAAGTCATCATATTGGCCACTATGGTGACCCAAATAGGTTAATGGCTGATTCAGATGTATTATCGGGACATCGTCTGCGTTGTGGGATGGAGTGGGAAGCGAGTTAGAACCCGAGCTGCAGATGGAACCAGACACTGTCACTTCTTACCAAAAAACATCAGATGTTCTGCTTCTGTTACACGTCATCATTTTGCAGACATGGATTATGAAAACCGGGCAGCACGGTGATTAGTGATTTAGCATGTTCTCCTCTCAGCGCTAGGGATTCAGGTTCGAATCCCCATCTGGGTGGAGTTTCCATGTTCTCCCTGTGTCTGTGTGGGTTTCCTCTGGGTTCTCTGGTTTCCTCCCACAGTCCAAAAACATGGATCAAGGTGAAATGAATTCCCCCAAAAAAATTGCCCCACATAGAGTGTGTGTGTGTGTATCCAATGATATATTAGCGTCCTGTCCTGGGTGTATCTGCCCAGCGCCCGAGACTTTCTCCCCTGGATGGGCATGGGGAACCCCCCCCCCCACAACCCCAATATAGGATAAAGCAGAAGATAATGGATGGATGTATTATAAAATAGACGTACATGTGAAGAACAACATAGTCAGTAAATTAAGGAGGAACCAGCAGGAACCTCTGTCATTAATTCTTTGATCTGTTTCAATTTCATCCCTTTCTTTGATAAATAAAGAAATTACATATATATATATATATATCCATCCATCATCTTCCACTTTGTCCTCTACTAGGGTTGTGGGGAGGGGGGGTCATTTCGGGCACTGGGAAGATACACCCAGAACAGGGCACCAATCTATCGCTGGACACACACAGACACACACACACAAACACGCTCTATCTACATTTGGAGCATTCATTTTACCTTGAATCCATGTTTTTGGACTGTGGGGAGAACTGTGGCCGGCCAGAAATTATATATATGTTTATATATATGGCTGACATGGAGGCGTTATTATAGCATGTGTTCACATGTGTTTTCTCTGTGTCCACATGGGTTTTCTCTGGTTTCCTCCGACAGTTAAAAAAAAATGGATTCCAGGTAAACTAAATGCTCCAAATTGCCCCATATAGGGTGTGTTTGTATGTGTGTCTGTGTGAGTAAGTGTTTGCCCAGCTATAGATTGGCGTCCTGTCCTGGGTACATGTGTTGATTGTTGTGAGTCCAAGTATCTATGAAAACGAGTGGCTAGTTGGAGTTGATTGGTTGAGCTGAAGAAGAGCCGAGATGTCCTTACAGTAATAAACTGACTACTTTAGAGTTGCTGTTAGAACCAGGAATAACAGGTTGAGTATAGCTCATGCTTTCTAACCATATTTTCTGCTTTTCTTAAGTGGTGGGACTCTGCTGACTGTCACGGGAACCAACCTCGCAACTGTCAGAGAACCCAAGATGAGAGCGAAGTTTGGAGACGTCCGATCTGTCAATGTAAGTATATATGGGGTCTAGACAACTGCTTATTTCTCTAGGTGTGAATCCACTCGGGTTCTGCGATTGTCCTCGCCGTCACCCCGCCCCGTGGGGCTTGTATCTGGATTCCCACGAGAGGTTTTGCATATGGCCGAGTGACACTGCGGCTCCTTTAAGCAGTTTAACCTTTTAAATGTCAGCGGCTGAAGGAAAAGCAGACCTAAAAGAGAAGTGACGGAGGTCTCCAACCGAGCCCCTGCAGGGCTGAGGGAACCTTTTTACACAACCTACACACTCCTTTATTACCTGCTGTTCTGCACCTTTCACACATCCCACACACTTCACTCTTTCACTGGTTTTCTCCCCAACAAACTCCATCTTTTATAGAACCTGGATGAAAGAGCATCCTATTAAGTTCTTATATATTTCAGTTTTCCTAGAACTAGTTTCAGCAACCGATGACCGGAACACAAAGACCTTTGCCTTTGGTCCATACCCGATCCACATACAGTAGCACCAGAACCCTATTACTACCCATCCCACAGGTGGTGGGCTCATGGGAAGGGGGATCCATGTGGCTCCTTTGGGCCAAGCCTGGCCGTTCCCCATGAGAAAGGGTGTCAATGATAAATGACTAAATGGAAATGTAATTGAATTCTCCAAATTGCCCCATATAGAGTGGGTGTGTGTGCCCAGAAATAGATTGGCGTCCTGTCCTGGGTGTATCTGCCCAGTGCACGAAACGTTCTCTTCTGGATGGGCATGGGGAACCCCCTCGCGAACCTAGTAGAGGATAAAGGGGAAGATAATGGATGGATGTTTTCACCAGTTGCTTGGGATTTAATGGGCGTGCTCATGAGGCATGCAGGAATCTCATCGGTCCGATCAATTTTCTTAAGTAAAAGGAATGTTAGCGCTTAACTTTCAGGAAATCAGTAAAAAAACACTAGTGCGACAGTAAGATCCACGTGTACGGAGAGTCGCCATCTGCAATGAGTTCTTTTACGTAAAAAACAGAAGTGATAAAGAAGCTAATGTAGCGAAATAACTTCCATCCATCCATTATCTTCCACTTTATCCTATATTGGGGGGGGGGGGGGGGGGGGTGTGTTCTCCATGCCCATCCAGGGGAGAACGTTTCGGGCGCTGGGCAGATACACCCAGGACAGGACGCCAATCTATCACTGAACACACTCACTCACACAGACACACTCTATATGGGGCAATTTGGAGAATTCACATTGATCCATGTTTTTGGACTGTGGGAGGAAACCGGAGAACTCGGAGGAAACCCACGTAAACACGGGGAGAACATGGAAACTCCACCTAGATGGGGATTTGAACCGGGAATCCCTAGTGCTGAGAGGCAAACATGCCAACCACTAAGACACCGTGCTGCCCGCGAAATAACTTATAATATAATATCCATCCATTATCTTCTGCTTTATCCTCTACTAGGGTCACGGGGGGGTTCCCCATGCCCATCCAGGGAAGAATGTTTCGGGTGCTGGACAGGACACCAGTCTATCGCTGGGCAATTACACTCTATATGGGGCAATTTGGAGAATTCAATTGACCTTGATCCATGTTTTTGGACTGTGGGAGGAAACCGGAGAACCCGGAGGAAACCCACGCAGACACGGGGAGAACATGGAAACTCCACCCAGATTGGGATTCGAACCTGGATTCGAACCTCCCTAGTGCTGAGAGGAGAACATGCCAACCACTAAACCACCGTGCTGCATATAATATTGTAGTTATAATTCATTTGAATCAATTTAAAAGCGTTCTGTATTCATTTACTATTTTTGTTAGTCTTTTATATATATTTTAATTAAAGAATATAAAATACTGTATATATCATTTCTTTGTTCTGTTTTTAGTATTAAACACTACATTTATTCTCTATAAAATGTGTGTTGGTTTGTATTTTGGAGGCTCTAGAACGAATTAATTGGATTTACATTGATTTAAATGGAAAGAATTGCCTCAGTTTTCATCGATTTCCTATTGCACCGATTGTTTGTGGACGGATTATCAACGAAAACGGAGGTTCCACTCTATATTAAATTGTTTTGTTGTGATTTCTGAATGTTTGTCAGAGTGATGCTCCCCTCCACCACCTCCACCCGAACTAAAATCTCTTCCGGTCCCTCTTTGCAGAACTGTACTGTGCATAACATCACAGTGATGCTGTGCTTGGCTCCGTCCGTGGCCGGCTCAGACTCTGAGAGGACTATTTTGGAGACGGGAACCAGTCCGGATGAAATCGGCTTCATCATGGATAATGTGCAGTCTCTGCTGGTGGTCAACGAGAGCTTCAGCTACTACCCGGACCCCGAGTTCGAACCTCTTACTCCCGCCATGCTGGAGCTCAAGCCAGGATCTCCACTCATCCTGAAGGTATGGCGTTGCGGGTTCTTGTTTGTTCATATATTCAGTCCTTTTCTAAGCCACTCATCATAATAAGAGTTGGGGGGGTGTTGGGGTCACAGGCACACATATAACAAACATATTCCACTTCCTGAATCCCCTTCCAGGAATCAAACCTAAGGCCTTCGTGTGGTCAGACATGGGTACCACTGTCTCAAAATCAGTGCTGAGATCTAAATTCCATTCCAACATGAGATGCTGTTGGAGGTAGAATTTATGATGATGTCCATGAGAAAGCTCTCAGGATAATATGGGTCTTATGTTTGCATTACGTTAACAGGGCTGACCATACTAAATCCCCTGGAGCAATGAGGGTTAAGAGTCTTGCTCAACGACCCACATTGTTAACTTCAGAACCCACAACCTTCAGATTGAAAGCCCAACACCCAAACCAATGAGCTACCACAGTCCATCTGTGTTCTTGTGTATGTTAGTCCTCTGTTGGTTCTCTGTTCTCTGTTGGTCAGCAGCATCACAGAACAGGTATCATTTGGGTGGTGGATTGTTTCTGGTCAGTTCTGCAGTGACACTGATGTGGTGAGGGGGTGTTAGTGCAGCAGTGCTGCTGGAGGTTCATTTAAACACCTCAGTCACACTGCTGGGATAGGATACAATAATGCACCAACCCAATAACCCCTGCTCTGTGGGGGTACTATTGGATTCCTGACCATTAGAACAGAGTAAAGGGGACGTACACAGTATGTACTGTAGAACACAAACAGATGGACTACAGTCTGGAACTGTAGAACTACAAAGTTCAAACTTCTGAGTAGAACATAATCTTTAGTAGACATTCATCCAATAAACCAATAAACCGATCCTTCTGACGTCTCATCAGAGTTCCTGCTTACTGTAGCAGCGTGGGATCCACATGGCATGGACCATAAAGCTTACATTCCGTCCCAAATGAACCGATTCACAAAGAAACTTCATTTATTTCCCGTCATCTTCATCTGTAACGAGTATGGCCGTGATCCTGGAGCCCGCTGTATGTGCGGTTCCTCATTGGTTCGGGTGTTTGTAAGCACTGAGACACTTTACACGTCAATAGGACTTTAAATGTCACATCTATAATGCTGCAATTGCACTTAATGTGTTCAGGTGGTTGGCATAATTCACCGGGAAGCTTTTGTGCTGCTACCATTCGAGCATTAGCCCAGCTCTCTGATGGAAGACACGCCGAATTGTTCTCCTCTCCTCCTTATCTCAGCATCCTCCCTTTCAGACCAGTGTCTATACAGTATCACGGCTTCGTATCGACACCCGAATCACGCTTCTTATCTGTGATCGACGCGGCACTGAGGAAGCACTTCCGGAGATGGATGTAGATACAATGAACCGCAGAACTGCACGGCTGCCGTGCTTTAGCTTCCCATTTTCCGCCGTCGCCGATCTAATCTAAAAAAACTGTTTACTTTTCCCACCAATCCCCTTCTCCTTGCTTTGAGCTGCCAGTGCATTAACCCTTCTCCTCCGATGATACTGACAGCCCCCCCCAACCCCTTTTTTTATTTTATTTTATTTTATTTTTTTCATTTTCCTCTCTGCCTGAACTTCAAAGCCCCGGTTTGAAAACCCGTTGTGGTGTTTTTAATGGAAAATCTTTCTTTTGCTTTTCCCCCGAGCCAATTCCAATGTAAATACCGTGGCGAGCGGCGGCGTGACTTTCATAACCAACTTTTTAGAGTTGAATCAAACTCCGTAATGAAACCTTTTGATTACCATTCTCCTGCCAAGCATCACAACCCCCCTCACCCCACCCGGCGCGGAAATTAAGAGAAGCAAATCAACCCAATTCCATTAAATAATTGCAGATAAATTAGATGTGCATCAGATTTTCCGTGCAATTAATTTTTTTCCTCCGCTCTCTGCAAGGCCTCCTGGGTAAAAACATGAGGTGTGTATGTGTGCGAGGAAATCAACGTCTGAGAGCGCGAGTGTGTGTGTGTGTGTGTGTCACTATTTCTGGGCTTTATTTACACGTTTAATTGGATCCCCTCCGGTGGTAAATATCTCTTCAGCACTGCCATGCCAGCCTCTCTGGTCTATTCCACCCCCGGGCCTGCCTTCCTATAAGCCCCCTGAGGAGCAGGATATTAGATATTGGCAAACTGACTATATCCATAATAGAGAATTTAGCATTTTACAGAAGCAGCCTCTGTGTGATCAGCCCTCTTTTTATACTCGGCATATAAATTTGGAAACAATTGCAAAGTTTGATACGCTCCATCCTCCCTCCAGCGTGACTGCACCCGAGGCTCTGATTAGTGTGTGCTGCTCCAAAGGTTTCAGCTGAATATGCTGGTGGAATATAAAAGCAGCATGGGACATACATGACACAGTTAATCAGCCGAAGAGGCTGGCTTTGCTGGAGAATGAAGGTTATTTTAAAAGGAGTTTTGAAACTAGGGATAAATACATGCATGTGTACGGTGTGCTGCACTTTACTCAAACCTATTTAAATGTCTCTCTGTGTGTGTGTGTGTGTGTGTGTGTGTGTGTGTGTGTGTGTGTGTGTGTGTGTGTGTGTGTGTGTGTGTGTGTGTGCGCGTGCGTGTGTGTGTTTGTTTCAGGGGAAGAATTTGATCCCGCTGGCTCCTGGTAATGCCAGGTTGAACTACACCGTGCTGATAGGAGACGAGCCGTGTGTGTTGACCGTCTCCGAGGCTCAGCTGCTGTGTGAATGGCCTGACATTACTGGCCAGCACAAAGTCACTGTGAGTTTACACACACACACACACACACACACACACACACACACACACACACACACACACACTGCATCTTTACCTTTTCGCCTGTCATCATCAGTGCAGACTCATTGTATACTCTATTATTTACTAGAGATCTTTTAAAATCTAGAAATCAGAAGTTGTGATTTGCGGACACTTTATTAGGTACACATCCGTTAGATATGCGTTTCATTTACGTCGACACTTTTATCCAAAAAGACTGTCCTGACCTAGTGATGCGGGTCAGAGTACAGAGCGGACATGATGCAGCACCCTTGACCTCAATAATGAGTGAACCTACAGGGATTAGAAACACCCATCCATTCATCCATTATCTTCAGCTTTATCCTCTATTAGGGTCGTGGGGGGGGCATTCTCCCATGCCCATCCAGGAGAGAACGTTTAGGGCGCTGGACAGATAGACCCAGGACGGGGCGCCACTCTATCGCTAGGCACACACACTCACACAAATACACTCCATATGGGGCAATTTGGAGAATTCAATTGACTTTTATCCATGTTTTTGGACTGTGGGAGGAAACCGGAGAACCTGGAGGAAACCCAAACGGACACAAGGAGAACATGGAAACTCCACCCAGATTGGGATTCGAACCGGGAATCCCTAGTGCTGAGAGGAGAACGTGCTAACCACTAAGCCACCGTGCCGCCTGGATTAGAAACAATCCCCCAAACGAATGCCTCTCGCTTCGTTTAATCAGATCAAATAAAATCTAAAATGATTTGTGTGGAACCTCAACGATAACCTCGGCTGGGAACGAGCTGCCCAACACAAAAGGCAAAGCGGTGATTTTTAAGATTTAAAATAAAGAATAGCGCACCATCAGCTCGAAATCAGAACGGCACAACGTTACGCAATCTTTACATTCAGAACCCGAGTTCTCCATAACAGAGAGAACCGAGATAACCCAAAGGTTAACCAAGATAAGGAGGAAGCTTCAGAATGACAGAATCCGACGGCGAGCTGAACGTCGGGGAGGCGGGGCCTATCAGACCATGTGATTCAAAGCGGCAAATTCGTTCTCCCTCGAGGTTAATCAAGGTGTATCGTGTGTTCTAGAGCAGCTGTCTTCCTCTGGTTTTCCAGGTTCTTTATTTAGCGTCATCCTGCTACAGACTTTCCTCTGACTTTTATCTCACAGTCGAGCTGCTGTGAACAATTAAGAATGAATTCTGACCCAGAATCCCGTTAAACAATCCATCCATCCATTATCTTCAGCTTTATCCTCTATTAGGATCGCGGGTGGGGTTCCCCATGCCCATCCAGGGGAGAACGTTTCAGGCGCTGGGCAGATACACCCAGGACAGGACACCAATCTATCACTGGGCACACACTCACTCACACAAACACACACTATATGGGGCAAATTGGAAAAATCAATTGACCCTGATCTGTTTTTGGACTGTGGGAGGAAACCGGAGAACCCGGAGGAAACCCATACAGACACGGGGAGAACATGGAGAACTCCACCCAGATTCTTTAATATTGTACTACAATATTAAAGATATTTCCATAATCATTATTCTAGATGAATAGATTAATAAATTAGTAAATAATTAATAAATTAGTGATAGTAATTAATAAATTATTATGAATAAATGAGTCTGTCATCACTATCCATCCATTATCTTCGCGGGCGCTGGGCAGATACACCCAGGACAGGGCGCCAATCCATCGCTGGACACACACTCACTCACGCAGACACACTCTATATGGGGCAATTTGGAGAACTCAATTAACTTGATCCATGTTTTTGGACTGTGGGAGGAAACCGGAGAACCCGGAGGAAACCCACACAGACACGGGGAGAACATGAAAACTCCACCCAGATTGGGATTCGAACCGGGAATCCCTAGCACTGAGAGGAGAACATGCTAAACACTAAGCCACCGTGTCGCCCCTCTTGAACACTTGTTAAATATGATCTGGTTGATCTGCAGCCGGTTTAAAGACTGAACTAAAGAAAGATCAGTTGGGGTGAAAGTTCTCCGTCAGCGTTCCCACACGCCTGTAACTACAGAAAGAAAGAAAGATGTCTGCTCGCCTCGCGTCTGCTGTTCGAACCTCTCCGTCTCCAAAACGCCTGAGATTTTATTTCTCGTTTGATGTCAACGCCTCCTTTTAAAGCTCTTATTAATTTTTAGTGAGCTCTGAGGTAATTGCTCTGCCGAGATTGGGTCGAGGTTGATTTTATTTACAGCCCGTGATGATCAGCGGCCCAGCGGACGGACGGACGGCCTGATCTACTTTATTTCCGCTGCATTCCAGCCTTAAAGCCGTCCCCGCGTTCTTTTCCCCGTCACAGTCTTCATACATGAATTTTCTTACCACACCAAGGGTATTAAAATAGCATGGTGCTGTTTTTCCCAAGCCGTCTGCTCTCCTTCTGAGAAAAAAGGCCCCGAGGAGAAAACGATGGGGGATAAAAGAGGGGGTAGACGGAACCAGAAACGCGAGTCCCTTGGAGACCTGCAGGCCCAGATGTTTGTCCTCGACCCATATACGCTGACCTATATACACGCCGAGCGCAGCAGCTGCACATCCGGAGTGCTTTGTTTTCTTTTTCACCTCATTTGACTCCCTTTCATCCCCCACCTCCAATTAACTAATCAGCAGATTACTTTACACCGCTCCCCTCCCCACCCCACCGCACCGCGTCCGGGTTATTCCAGTGACGATGATTATAAGGTTTTAATGAAGATGTAATCTGCTTTAAGGCTGCAACAACGAATCGATAAAATCGATAGAAATCGATTATGAAGTGTTGGCAGCGAATTTCATTAGCGATTCGTTGCGTCGCACGATTTACGCCTCACTCGCAGTGTCGTAACCGCTTACATCACCTGCAGAGCTTCATAAGAGCGGGTCGGAGGTGGAATCTGCAAAACAAGTTCAACAAAATTCAATAAACTCTACAAATGAAACATGGAAAAAAGCTTCGGCTTAAATCATCAAAAGTGTGGGCGCACTCCACACATCACAAAAAATAAAGAACGTGGAACATGCGAGCTCTGCGAACATGATTTGAGCTGCACGGAGAACCACGGTGATGATCCACCACCTCAAACTAAACATGGGGAGAACATGGAAACTGCACTCAGATGGGGATTCGAACCGGGAATCCCTAGTGCTGAGAGGAGAACATGCTAAACCACTAAACCACCGTGTCGCCGATGAGGATGAAGCTTAACAGCAGAGGAAATCACTA